>CP139505.1:212778861-212832804 GCA_021014915.2 Artemisia tridentata subsp. tridentata
ATCCTCTTTTTATACTTCCCAACTAAGTCTAAAAACCCTTGTGCAAACGTTTTTGTAAAATGCTAACACTACTTATATTAGCAACCTATGTAAGCCGAGACTTAACTTTTCACTCCCACAATTTTTCATAAGTTAGGTGTGTGTGCTTGTTTTCAAAGTTTTGATCGTAAAAATTGACATTTGTCAGGGTTAAAAACCGACAATGATTTAGAAATTAGAGATTCAAATGTGAGATCACTCCATGTAGCGACTTTCTTCTCAGCTTATCCTTAGTAAACTTAGGAGGCTAGGTTTTTACACCCTCGAGAATAGTATCGGAGCTCACGGGATCTTTGAAGTCAACAATTTCTAAATCACCGTCCAACTTTTAGACAATATTGACGAATACTAGTTCAACTTTCGATTTAAATTTAAGAAGAAGCAAGTTTCTCACACTTATTCATAAACATAAACATAAACATTTTTTTTTTTTTTTTTCATTTTTCATCACTTTTTTTTTTTTTTTTTTTTTTTTTTTTTTTTTTTTTTTACTAACTTTTTACTTGTGTACTCTAAACGACGGACCTTCACGGTTTAGATCCAAGACCTTAACGCCTTTCGGAATAAAGGATCCAAGGGCCGTTACAACGGAGAGTTCCAAGACCTTAACGCCTTTCAGAATTAAGGGTCCAAGGGCCGGTGCAAGAGGGTAGCCAAGACCTAAACGCCTTTCGGAATTAAGGATCCAAGGCCCGATCTCGAATCCGTAGCTTAGAGCACTTATTTATTCATACTTAAACTTTAACTTTGCAACTTTCAAGCAATTGCTCACTTTCATTTTGCATTCTTATTGGGTTTGTAAGAAAGTATGCTTGTTCCAAAATTTAAATAAAACTTTGAACTAGTATTCTAAATCAAGATTGCATAAAAATTTATTTGCTTAACAAAAACGGTTTTTGCGTTCAAAAGTTTGAAAATAGCACTTATTTTAGTCAGATTAGGATCTTCTGGGAGGAAAAGCCATAGATTACTTATATAAGCTCTAAAGAGAACCAACTACTCCACGCTTAGCATTTTCATTTGCACAATTCGCAAAAACTTAGCCTAAACGTTAAGGGTAGCAGCTAGATCAACACTCTAGCAGAGTCGGGATTCCCCTTGTTCTAGCCTAATCAAGTCTAAACTTTCATTAATACCGAAGCATTAATGTATAGCAAATTATTTTTAATGTGCAAAGCACTTCTTTTAGATGCAAAATACGATAAAAATTTTAAAATTTTTGGTCAAAACGGGGGTGCTAGGGGACTAGAAGGTACAAATTGTGAAAATTTTTCAAAATTTTGAAATTTTGGGTCAAATTCGCAAGAATCCCTCCCCCACACTTAGAAATGAATATTGCCCTCAATATTCAAAGTACCGGCCTGAGCCGACACTATAGAACGTAAAAAGGAAACACTACAATCTAAGTATGGAAAAGAAATCTTGGTTTTCACAAAAAGGATTTTTAAGATATCCCTGGATAAGCATAAACACAAAGATAGGATATTGGGCGGCTGGATTGAAAACAGGCGCGTCAATCATCACAATCTACGGGAATCCTGAAAACAGAGGCAAACATACAACAACACAGCACAAGTAGAGGAACTCCCCCACACTAGGTGTTAGAAAATAGAAAGAAGATAGAATGATAAGCATGGGTTGCCACCCACGAAGCGCTTGTTTTTGCTAACCGAGTCACATGAGCTTGACTCGACCCAGTATTTAATTGTCCTTGGGGGAGCAAGTGGAAGAGATAATCTCAATCGGACTTTCATTCAAGATGTTTGGATAAACATTGAAGCATATGAAAGTTCCACTCCGATGAGATACCCACGGCTTCAGAAGATAAAAGCGGTGATGCTGGGGTCAAAAACTTTGTCTTCGTTTCCGGCTGGGAACGATAGTAAAGTTTCAATCAGAGACAACTCCATGCAGAACGGGAGTTTTTGACCAGAAAGAAGTAGAGGGGAAAGAAGTAGAGGTGAATCATTTTTCTCCAGAATTAAAAGTTCCTTAGATGAGGCGGGAAACTTTAAATTCTTATCAAGAGTCAATTTCATCAAAGGATGAGTTTTACCATCATCGAGTATGCCTGGATTAAACACTTTGTCTTCACAAGAAAACTCAGCAGGGTACTCGATGGGAGACTCAATGGAGAAAAGGAAATCATCCTCGGGAAAATGAGGAGATAAGTCATTAGAAACAATTGTAGTATCCTCAATTATGGTTTCCATTTTAGGGCCTTTTTCATCACTAGGTTTCCCATATAAAAGATTTCTCCATTCGGTTTGATCGGCCCCAAAATCGAAGAGGTCATCATCATCTTGTAAATCATTAAGCTCGGTGTAAGAATCAGATGATGGAGAATGGTATAAAAGTTTTTCGACTTCTTTAAAATCAGCATGAAAGTCGAAAAGATCATCATCATCTGATAGAAGTGGATCGTCGTGAGCGAGTTCATCGGCGAACTCCTCGGGATAAGAATCACATCTAGACGGATCACGGTTCAGCAAAAATTCCAATTCTTTAAGATCAGATTCAAAATCAAAGTCATCGTCCTCATCCCCCGGTGGGATTGGATCGATGTGAGCGAGTTCATCGGCGAACTCCTCAAGAAGAGAATCAATACTAGAAGTGGTACTGCTACTACTTTGCTCTTCTGATTTTGAAACAACAACTTGAACGGATTTAGGAAGCTTTTCTTCTTTAACATCTTCCGGGGGAAGGAAAAATAATGGTTCATCAAATTTCATTTGTAAAAACGAGACATCTTCCCCGGGATCACTATTGGTCTCAACAATTTCCAGCGAAATTGGAGCATCATCAAAGAACACATCGAGCTCTTCCCTTGAGAGATCACTTTCCTCAATCGGAGGAGAAGGATGGGAAGAGTCGGAAAGGTTTGGTTCAACAATCTCAATTCTATAAATCGATTCCGGAGGTGGGACAAGTGGTGTGCTCTTAGAGCTAGCAATTTCCACTTCTTCCGTTGTGGTCTCCAAATCCGATTCATCATCATCAAGAATACTCTTAACATCCGCGGAACAACTTTCAAACCATTTGGTTGATCCGGGTGTAATTTTCATAGCTTTTAGCTCAGCACGTTTTTCAGACATACTCTTAACCGCAAATCTTGAGAGAATCGAATCACTTCTTTTGGAAGCAATTACTGGATCAGATTTTTGATTAACCACAGTAACGTTGCTTTTGGTGGTTAGCAGTTTAGAGTTTTGATTGATTTGAAACGTGACTTTTTCATTATCAACTCTTAGAGTTATTTCTTCTCCGTACACGTCAATCAAAGCCCGCCCGGTCCTCAAAAATGATCTTCCGAGAATTAGAGGAACCTGGGGTTTTCACATAAAATTCACCACTTTTGTGTGATTTCCTTTTTGGAAATTAAATTGACCTCTATCAAAAATTGGCGCCGTTGCCGGGGAGGTGTGTTGTGACAATATCGTCACGGTTTGACGATTAGTGACTTGAAGAACCTTCCTCGTGAAGTTTCGTAAATATCTTGTAAATATTTTCTATCCAAAAAACCAAAAAAATTGAAAAATCCAAAAAAAACCCAAAAATATTCTTCTTAACCTAATGTTCTTGGTGCATGCGCACACGTTCTTCTTCGTCATCGAGTCCCTTTCTTGAACTCGTCGCAATTCCGCGAAGACGTAATCGTAGACGTGCTGCCTCATTAGTCGAACCCGAGATTCGTACTAATCCCGATCCTCCCATTGACATAATGGCGGAGAATCACACCATGCTTGAGCTTCTCCAAGCACCCACCGAGGGTTATGGAGATGCTATTGTTGTTCCCCCGATCGTTGCCGATAATTTCGAACTTAAACCGGCATTACTATCCTTAGTAACGTCGAATCAATTTTACGGTTTCGAGAGGGATGACCCTCATTCCCACATTCGATGGTTTAACAAAATTTCATCTACCGTCAAATGTAGGAATGTTCCTCAAGAAGCAATTAAATTGCTTCTCTTTCCTTTCTCTCTCGAGGGGGCAGCCCGGACTTGGCTTGAAAAACAACCCCCTCGTTCTATCTTAACTTGGGAAGATTTGGTGTCGAAATTTGTGAACGAATTCTTTCCACCTTCTAGAACCACAAGTCTTAAGAATGAAATTACCAAATTTACTCAAAAATTTGATGAATCATTTAGTGAAGCGTGGGATCGTTTTAAAGAATTACTTCGCAAATGTCCTCACCACGGATTTTCTGAGTTGCATCAAATTGATACGTTTTACAATGGATTGAACCAAACTGACCAAGATTCTCTAAACGCCGCCTCCGGTGGTTATATATTGAATCGAACTACGCGTGATGCTTTGTCCATCATCGAGAACAAGTCAAAGGTCCGCACTTCACGAAGCAAGCCGGTTGTTTCCCAAGTGAGTGTTTCACCTTCTACTTCACATTCGATGAGTACTTCTAGCACGGATGCTAAAATTGACAAGCTCACGGATGCAATTCAAGCTTTGGTTTTCTCTAATCAGAAAAATCCTTCTTCTTCTTCTACCATCTCTTCTACCCCACAAGCTTTTCCACCCGCTCAAGTCAAAGCGGTGGAAGAAAGTTGTGTTACTTGTGGTGGTCCTCATGCTTATTACAATTGTACCGCCACTGATGGCCGTCCTTTTGAAATCAATGCCGTAGCCGGGTCTTACAACCAAGGAGGTACTCAATACCGTCCTCAAGGTGACTCGAGCTATCGTGCTAGCTATCAAGCAGGACCACCCGTTTTCCTCAAAACAATCAAAACCAAAGTAGGGGGCAAAATGTTCCATATCAAGCCCCTACTAACCAATACCCGACCCAAGGGGTCAATTACAATCAAGGGTATCAAGCTCAAAATTACCCAACCCCGATTGCTCCCTCTAATGATCTTTCAAATTACATTATGACAAATGAGGTGAAAATGAGGGCTATGCAAAATCAAATCACAAATTTGAAAAATGAATTTGAAAATTCAATGATTAAGCAGGGTAATGAGCTCAAAAGCAAAATTGATCAATCTCAAACGAAGATTGAAAGTATGTTTGATACCCTTATCAACCAATTTCACCAAGCTTCATCCTCGGGAACTCTCCCGGGTAATACAATTCTTAACCCAAAGGGTGAATTGAAAGCCATTACCACCCGAAGTGGTAAAGCTTATGAGGGACCCACGGTTCCAACTACTACTTCTTCTTCTTCTACAAAAGTAGTTGACCGTGAGACCGAGGTGACAAAGGACAAGGTGCATTCCACAAGCCCACAAAGTACCGCACACGTCCAACCTTCGGTAGTCCCCACCCCAATTCCGGAACCCGATGTTCCGAAGTCTCAACCTAAACCTTCTATCCCATACCCATCTAGACTTAATGACCAAAAGCTCCGCGAAAAAGCTAATATTCAAATGGAAAAATTCTTCCAAATCTTTCAAGAATTGCATTTCGATATAAGCTTCGCGGATGCTTTACTTCTGATGCCTAAGTTTGTTTCCACCAAATGAACACCATGTAGTACTTGTGCTTCTACGCTTCAGTTTTCATGAGATTAATGAGTAGTAGTAATATTTATATCAAGTATAGACTGTCCTCAAGGCTAATAATAGTCTGGCCAATTAAGTGTCCAATTTGAGGTTCTAACTATGAAACTCGCTGAGTCTAGAATTAAGCTTAAACAAACACCACCTGGAGTAAGAATGTAGTTTGATTTATGAAGACTGCAAATCTGCAAGTGAATGTGTGTTCCAGTAATGTGTGTAAGTTAATGTGCACTCTTTGACATGTAAATTTTGAGAACAAAAAATGATAACAACATAAATGTTAATCGTCTAAAACTTGATTTATTTAGTTCCTACTATAGTTACTAGCAAAAAGTATATGTGTTCTTAGATAACATTTATCAACCACCATGGTGCAGAAAAGAAGAGCTGTGCAAGGGTGTATGTTGAAGGCGCCACAAAGTAATCTAAAATGGTTTTTCTTTTTAAAGAGGGTGGAGGATTCAGCACAGAAGACGGGCTGCCGAAAGTAGAATCTGGAGATCTTTCACATGTTTCCAAGATATGTAAATTGGGTGACTGTTTTCTAATTGATTCAGGGGTTCTCATTTCTGGTGATGCTGGACTTGGTGAGTCTATGTGGACAGATGGTTCGACTGGAGGCTCAGGTTGGTCTGCATTGATAGACAAAGCAATTCCAAACAACGCCCATATAAGTGTAATACCTGTTTGAGATTGGTTTTTGAAACTCCCTTACAAGGGTAGTTTGGGATTTGTTACTGAAACCACCCATCTAGCCGGAAAGTGTTATAACACGTATGCACAACATTAGTTAAATCTGTGTGTGGAATTAGGCCACACAATTATGTCATTTCATTTATAGAAAAATAAAATTGTTACCATGGTTACTGACCGAAGGTTCTGAAATATTGTGCAATCTATATGTCTATATATAACGAAGTTGGACATAAGGTTTTGATACTTTGTAGATTCTAAATGAATTATTCTTATAGGCAGCCTGATGATGGTCATGTAATTACAAAATTTGGTGACTGGGATGATACTGATTCTACATCAGCCAAACATTACACCCAAGTATTTAACGAAGTATGAGAAAATAAGCACGCATGAGGAGGATAATCACCAATGGTAACAACTGAGAATGCTGACTTTTATGGTCAATGCAATAAGATTTCAAATGTATGACATAACTAGGATCTTTAAGTAATTTTAGTCTAATTGATTTACAACATTTAGCAAATATGTTAAAAATGATAAAATTTGAATGTGTTGTGTTTTACATCTGTTACATAAATTAACATTTAGATGATACTTGATTATGTGCATAAATAGGAACAAATCCAAGGGTACTGTGATGCAGTTAGTTTGTGAGATTTGCTGGTTGTGGTTGTAATAATTAGATGCTCAAGTATCTTTGACAAATCCGATCATATAATTTAACTAGATAATCCAACTCCCATTAATTGAAAAACAAATTAATAATAACCCCATTAATTTTTTATTTTTTTTTTAATTTTTTTTATTTATTTATTATTATTTTTTTTTTCTTTGGGTTTGAAAGCATATCAGCCATGAAGATGAAGGTATATTTATATTTTAAATGGGTAAAATAAGTGGTTCATGGGTCAAGTTCAATTGTTCGGCTTGCATAACATTTATTCAGTTATGGCTATAATGGTCGGAGTAAGCTTATTCTAAAATGTCACACCCCCAAAATCGGGTCCAGCGGAAGCTTACACATCGCTGGGGTGCAACTCAATTGGTATCATAACACAAGTGTAAAGAACGGTTTTCACATCAATCATTTAGAATATATTTGATAAGTCAAAAGTGTTAAATTTACATTATGAAAAGTGGTGCGGAAGTTGGCCCATAAAATAAGTTAAGCGGTCCCAAATGTTTTATCAGAGTCTTCTATGACCATGCCATGCCCTGCCAAAAGCCTCCAGAATCGTACTATTGCTTTATACCTGAAAATACATGCTAAAGTGTCAACACGAGGTTGGTGAGTTCATAGAGTTTGTTATAAATAAGTTGAAAAGCCTTTAGAGAAAGTTTCCACAGCAAAGGCATTGTAAATCCACTCAGTTCCAAGCCCCGCCCATTCAAGACTTGCAACCTGTGTGTTTACAACCCACTGCTAACATAGTATGTCTAGAGTAGATGTCTTGCATATCAATGCATCATGAGATTACTGGGTGCCATTTCCCAAAGAATACTGGGTGCCATTTCCCAAAGAATACTGGGTGCCATTTCCCAAAGATTACTGGGTGCCATTTCCCAAAGATTACTGATAGATCTTATGCTGCTCACTAGGAGACTTATGCTGCTCACGAGGAGACTTATGTTCGGCTACCCCAAGTGTTTGATACTTAGGTCCGTGATATGTTCTGTACGGCTACCCCAAGTGTTTGATACTTAGGTCCGTGATCTGTTCTGTTCGGCTACCCCAAGTGTTTGATACTTAGGTCCGTGAATTGCTTTCAAGAATAACGCAAATAAGTTTAACACAATCATGTATGTAAGTAAGCAGTTTAAGCATGTATCTCCCCCAAAAGTTCAAAACGTATAAAGTAGGGGCTATGAAACTCACCTGATGCGATAGCAACAATGATAATAATGAATATGCTGCAATGAGGCTCGGTCTCTAACCGCGACCTAATATGAGGATATGATCTAATATAAGCAAATGAAGTGATGCTACACATGCAAATACGTATGTTAACGATACCACTCGTTAGTTTTGAAAATAACGTTTATTGTCGAAAAATACATTTTTGACGTCTCGTTAAGTCATAAACTACTTTTCGTGTAAATATGTTGAAATGGTACCCCACGATCCTCATTTGGTGTTCTATCGTCAAATATAATGGTTTCGTCGCAACATAATACTTGTTACCACTTGTGAAAATATGCCCGACGGCCTTGTAAAACTAGTCGCGAAACGGCGCTCGTTAAGTGTTAGCGGTAAAACTCGACGTTTTTGAAAACCTTGTAATATGATCTTAATGCCGTCTCATTTGAGTTTTTATCATACGCGCCTCGATCATATAGAAAATCGGCTATGAATATAGTGTCTTGTAAAAACAATTTCTATACTTAGTATTATCTTCATATAATGGCTGTTTTCAGGGATATTCGGAAAATTATATCTTACTCGTTATAAGTCCGATCAACGAACGGTTGATTGATTTGGAAAATAGGCCAGGTGTACTTCATTTTAGTTACTGATGAAAATTTCTCTAAACTGACTCTATCAACGGGAAAATAACTCGCAATATGGTGACTTGAAAGGAAAATTGTTTTACACTTGGAATATATTTTGCTATTAGAAGCTGTCAAAATTAAATAAGTTTCGTCGGGTTTTCAAACGTGTATATCTTGGTCGTTTCAAGTCTGTTTTCAACGTTCTTTATATCCACGGAATCGTGGGACAACATACTAATATATTTTTGATAATTCGGGTCGGATAGATTACGGCTAATGCCTCATTTTGTCCGTTGAAATTCGTGCAACAGCACGTATTATTTTCAGAAAATAGTTTTTCGTCGTTAAACTTTGAAAAATCATATCTCCTTCGTTATAGACTCGTTTTTGTTCATTCCAGCGGCCATAGTTTCGTTTTTGAAAGTATTTTCTAAATCTTTGGTCCAAAGTTACACCTTAGCCCCTGAGTTTCCCACGTTTTGCAAATAGGGACAGCAACTTTCTAATAGTGTCTAAAAATGAATTTTCTAGTTCATAACTTGTTCAAGACTTAACCAAACTACTTCAAATCAACTCCACAAATACACAAATCCTACCATACACCTTCTTAGGGTGTCATGGGTCCTAAACTTCACAAAATATTGTAGGATTTCAAGGGAATGATCATAGGCTTTATATATACTCATAAAAACCATAAAACTTGTAAAGTGGTATGAATAACATATGTAACTCGCATGTTTAACCATTATAACTAGAAAATACATGATGTTAATGATCAAATGAAAGTATGAGATGATGAAAAAGTTCACTTGAAGCTTACTTGAAGATTGATGAGTTTGGATGAAAAGGATCACAACCTTGGAGTTTTTATCGCAAAACTCTAACAAGGAAGATATAATGAACTAGAAGAACACTTGAACTTGAAAAAAATTATGGATCTTGGTGGTTTTTGGGTTGAGCCGTGGGAATGAGGAGAGAAAAGAGGAGAGTTTGATCTTGTTTTTGTGAAAATGAGCTAGTTTAGGCTTTATATAGGCCAAGGGCATTTTGGTAATTTAGATGGAAGGGTATAATGGTAATTTCACTATATTTTCAAAATATCTAGATATTTTTGAGAAAATATCTAGATATTTTAGGTTGGATATTTATCTTTGACATACGGAGTAGGTTTTGGTCCCGTTAATTGCTAACTGTAAGTCGTAAAGTCACAAAACTTAAAACCGGGTATCCTAAAATTCCTAAATTCATGAAAATGTCACGGAAGGTGGAAAACATATATTTCTCTTGTTGGTAATGTTGTTTGGACATATCGGGATGCCTAAATGATGTTTAAACCTTAAGGTAAATCTCGGACACGGTTTCGTGATTCTTGCAGAAATTTTCCGACGAGCGCCAAAATCTCGGGTTATCATTAAAATAGTTTAACTTACGAGAATATGAAATAAAAATTTTGGGATGAATAGTGCCAGTGAATAGTAAAAATGAATAGTAACTCATGAATAGTAAATTGTCGAGGTTCGGAAAAATGACCTGGAATTACGAGTTGTGACAGTAAGCTTATTCTAAAAGCTCAGTTTATTCTCAATTTATATAGATGACTTCATTCTAAAAGCCAGTTTAATACGTTAAAGCAAAATACAAATGCGGTGATATTTCGAATACCCAACCTCCTAAATTAGTAATGTTAAATAAGTTTCCTTAGTTATTGATGTATGCATCTTTTCGTAAAATCAATAGTTCTTGAACTTTTAAAGGCAACCATCATGAGCATCGGCTATTTCCGCTTGTGTCATACATAAGGTGTGTTTCAGTTTTGTCATTTTAGTGCTATATACAATTAAACCCATACCCATAGTGATTACCATAACGTACATGCTTTTTGTTGACGCATGTGCATGCTTTTGTTGCTTCTAAGATAATAGGTGGAAAGAATGCGCCTTCAACTGCTGGAAAACTTGGAATGGTTGCAATGACACAAGCTTTAGAACTAATCAATTTTTTGTTATGAGCAGGTTGGTATGAACGTCAATCTGAAATCTCTAAAATTTAAATAAATGTTAATAATGTTGATAGTTTGTGTGGTAACAAACTCCTTAATAAAATTGCAGGTAGGATTTGTGGATTTGATGTGCTTTTTAGTGGATCTCTACAACTTATTCTACGGATTGAAATTCTATGGTGTTCCAAAACACATGCTTATGTTAAAAGTAGGTGTCCCAGTAATGTTGTGAAGAACATCAAATTTAGAGGTGCTGATCCATGGACGTTTATTATATTAGTAGTTAAAAACGCATTTGTTTATATGATCGTAGACTTATTACTTATTATTCATCTTAAAAAAATAATGAACCATGTTTACGTTCATTGTTGTTTATTACGTTATCCGCATATTCAACTTCTTAATGAATAATTTCTTTATGTTAAGATATGATTGTGCTATCAACATCGAAGATCTTTTAAAACTCAGTGATGTGATGAATGGATATATATTAACATGCATCGGATGATCATTTTCTACTACCCTTCTTTGGCTATAGTAAAATATGCCAACAATAATTATAAGACATGCCCACCTGAGGCGTATGTCAACGATTACATATAACAAAAACATTAAGAGAAACAATACATCCATATAAACAATAATTATTTAATACTCAATCACAAATAATCAATAATTACAATTAATTAACGACCATCTAATATTAAGCAACAAATAACCACAATTACATAACAAAAACATTAAGAGAAACAATACATCCATATAAACAATAATTATTTAATACTCAATCACAAATAATCAATAATTACAATTACGACCATCTAATATTAAGCAACAAATAATTACAAGTCATGCCCGCCCATCGAGCGGGCTTCGAAAACTAGTATATATATATATATATATATATATATATATATATATATATATATATATATATATATATATATATATATATATTGTGTGTGTGTGTGTGTGTGTGTGTGTGTGTGTGTGTGTGTGATATATACATATATATATGTATATATATATATATATATATATATATATATATATATATATATATATATATATGTATATATATATATATATATATATATATATATATATATATATCTACATTATATATAACAGGAGGCGTTACACGTAGATAATGCCACATAAACGCCACCTCAATGCCACATAATCAATTTATAGGCCACCTAATCACATTTTGTCCACCTAAGCAACTATTAATTAACTAAAATTCGGAGTTAATTGTGTAAAAAATGTAGCCCTCGCAAGATTCGAACCTTGGGCTGGTCGTCCACAAACAAGAACCTTAACCATTAGACCATGTCATAAATTGTGATATACCATTGAAAAACAAAATTAATATACTAACAAAAACATTACCTGCTTCATCATTACCTGCTTCATCGTTCTAAATATCCCTAAATCTATTAAAAAAACAGCCGCACATAATCAAGGCAACAACAACCCTAAATTTGCAGCTTCATCATCATCCTCACATAATCGCCATCATCATCATCATCTCCCATTACCCTAATCTATATTTCTTCATCAGTAATCAATCAAATTCAATTTCAACACATACTCTGTTCTTCTCCAAATCAAGATCCTAACATTATCCCATCTCACACAAATAAAAAGAAAGAGCAGCCACCCTAGAACAAACGAATCATCATCATCAGTAGCCACCCCAAACAAACAATCATCATCATCATAAAAGATACACAATTGCAAATAGTGGAGGCAGAAAAAAAGATCCGACAGGAGTATGAGCGCAAACTGAAACAACTTGAAGTTAGTAAGTATGTACAGGTTCTCTTAGTTCTTTTACTCTTCATATCTTCATTAGTTTGTAGCACACATGATTGTTTCTTTGTGACATATGTTCATTAATTTGATAGGTTTAGAATGACCGTCATGTTGCTTCTCTACATACATACAGGCATTGGCAAGCATAGTTTTGAATGTGGTCTCAACTTTTCATCGTCCAATGCATCACATGAGGTTTGTTACTAACATAATTGCAATCAATTAATCTCCGTTTACTTTATTATTTGGCAATTAATTTTGTTTCTGGTCGTATATGAAGACCATGGGTTGGAGTGTTGGCAAACAGATTTTCATGATCATTGGGGATCATGATAATGTTAGGGTTAGTTTATGTTAAATGGTACTGCCATTAAAGGTTAGTACTGGTGTTATATATGCGTTTGTACTACTCGCGTTTGTTAGTACTGCTACAATACATATGCCGAATCATGATTTGTACTGTTGGTTTTCATTTAATACTGCTCGCGATAGTACTGCTGGATCGAGTTATTTTAATGCTGTTACGACTACGCGCTACTCATCGATAATTCGTTATTGTTTCAGGTTTCTAATCAATCAAATGGATAACATCGAGGATGATATTCGTGCGTTGCAACTTGACTCATCTGGTATATAATTGTAGCTTACTTTTTTATTTATATATTCATTCGTTTTCAAAACCTTCGTCTTCATCTAATTCTCATAAGGATTTATCTCTATACGTATCTAACAGTGGTAATATTATATGATTTGTAGAACCAATAAATATGTTAGAAGCTAACATTTAGTTGATTTTATAATGATTAATGCATGAATCTGCTGCAATACGAAGATTAGCTCCACTGAAACGTCCCTCTGCATCACCCAGGTGCCATCATGACAATACTTTATCTAATTGTACTTTCGTTTATGCTTCTATGATATCTAAATTGTGTTGTTCATTGAAATCAGCAACAGTGTCAGAGCATTACCACAAAAAGTTGTTAAAGAACAGGTACTTTTCCTAGAAACATGTGTAGAACACTTGCAAGATTTCGTTAATAACTAATTTACAGTTCAGCGTCTACGACATTCACAAAAATTGTTAACAAGTGGAATACAGCTCTGGATGCAGGGATAGAACGTTTGCGGAAATGCTCTTTCTGATACACGGACTTTCCATACAAATTAATATGAGAATTGAGATTAGGTCAGGTTTAAGTTCTGTTCTAATTGATCATCTCTGTTTATAGCGAAAATTCAGTAACAAGGGTTTTTCTTTGGATCAGATTCTTTAGCGCATTGGCCTGTTTATCTATCTTTCTAAAAGTCATTGGCTGGTGATTGTCTAATGTAGTTGTAGATGTATAACAACGGGTTTTATCTCAATGTCACACGAGTTTTGAGGAGTTCGAAAAATGGAAAAGAGACTTGCGAGACATAGATTCACCGGAACAAATTAGTTAAGACATTATGTTCAGGTAAGCCAACTCCAATTATCTATGCATTACTAAAATTTTCTGTAGTATACGATTGTCTGATGTATTGAACCCCTGTTGAGCCCATTAAGTAATCCGTCATGTAGCAACTTCTACTACATACTATCAGACATATTAATTATGCATATAACATGTTTCTATGATAAACAGGGTTGATTTGAAGAAACGGGTTGAGTTAATGATGATATTGAAGGTGAGTTACGAAAGTCCGAGGGAGATAAGGCAAAGGGAAGAGATGACATGGTATGTCGATGGGATTACTTATTAGATTAACTTCATTTAGGGGCTGTTTGAGATTTGTTATTGACACTGCTTTGGTCTTTTATTTCAGGAAAGCAATCAACAGTGGAGAATCTATGTGAAAAAAGGGGTTCGGTTTGTAAGTGTAAAAAAGATGATAAACAGGGTTGATTTGAAGAAATGGGTTGAGTTAATGATGATATTGAAGGTGAGTTACGAAAGTCCGAGATAAGGCAAAGGGAAGAGATGACATGGTATGTGGATGGGGAGACCAGGACGATTGGACTTTCAAGGTGTCGTGGAAACATTGAAGAAGGAACAATAACTATTAATACACCTGCAAATTATGGAAAAGGATGTAGATCATTAAACTTTAACGAAGTATTCGGTGTCTCAGCAAGCCAAGGTTGGTGCATCCACTTCTGGTCACTAGAACTTTACATTGATCATGTTCTGATTATTTACTCGATGATAATCAATGTTTTCATTTGACATATTTTGATTAGTAGTACTTTAGTAAAATTGATTTTTAACAAACAAATATGCTTATGATTGCCTATATAATTTCGTGTCTGCTTATTATTTACGCTGTGTGAATGTTAGGATAAACTGTTTTATGCTTATTCGTATAGTAAAATGGTCCGGGTTGGGTTGGGTTGGGTTCATCAACAAACGTTTTTATTTTTAAGGTTCTTATTTTTTATATAAGTTAATTATATGTTATTCAGGATTGCAGACACAATGTCATTTTCGCAATAATTCTAAATTTTTTAGTAGAAAAATGCGTGATAAAAATAGATTTTGGGTGACTATTAACCCTGCTGACCTATTCCCAAAACCTAATGTTGACTTGACCCTTGCGAGATAAAAAATGACCCGAATCAACTCATTTAAAAGCAACCTCTATGGAATACCTTACGTTTTGAGTGCCATAAGTTTTTCAATATTATATTCATGTTTTATCGTTCTTGTGTGCAGGGGTTATCTAATGTACCAGAGGAATTAGGGGTTACAGTTGGGCTAAAACACAAGAAAATAAATGTTTCCAATTCCCGAGTAAGTAAGCTTATGATTCGTTTCTTCATCTTGTAATATATGATTTAGAAAGTCAGTTGCTTTATGCTAAAACATGCAGGTAGCTTGGGATCATGAACAGTTTTCGAGGTTAAGAGTTACTACAGCAACACTTTCTGTACTTTTAGCGCCTTGAGACGTGCCCATGTGAATGAAATTTCGGATGCTATAAGGGAACGTGGAATGAACAATCTGGTAGCTGATAGAATGAAGGTACTTTAGATTCTTTTTTTAGTGTGTTTATATTTAGGGGGTGTTTGGTTTCATAGGCATCAGTTTGAAACACACAAAAATAGGAATCCTCCATACCCACCTCATAGTTTTGGGTTTAGCTATCCATAGCCGTTCCCAGACCACTTTATACATAACCCATTCCCGGACCACCCTGTTATCAGACCATACACAAAAGAATTTGTAACAGCAGACTAAAAAGACACCTTAGCTAACTATTTGAGAATTGCTAATATGCATGATTTCCTTAACCGCCTGGTGAGAGCTCATGGGGCGATTGCTACATTCAGTTAATTATGAAACTTATCAAATAAAGTATGCAGTGTGTGATATAATGATGTTTTTTATATCAGTATATTTCCAAGAAACTCAATGCGACAGCATGATTCAGACATAGTGTTTGCATAGTCACAAGGCTTAGCTAAGTTATCTTGAATTTCTTTTATATATGTAGATTTAATACTTCTGAGATATGCCAAAAGCCAGACTGGCTGCGCAGCATCACTTGAAGAAACGAACAAAGCAATCTGCAATGAGTGATTATGGTTATTGATACTGTCTTCAAGTAATCCATCACTTCAAGGGTGACTTTAGAGTTATCAATAAACAGTTTTGCTGCATCCATCTCCACTATTAAGTATGCATACATAACAGGAGAATGTGGAACATCGTTTCCTCTGTGCCATAAATGATAATTTTAAATAAAAAAGAGAAATGATGCATAAATAAACAATAAAGTAACAGAAATAAATTGAGCAGAATTTAATTAATTACCAAGTTGAGTAGCCAGGCAACTTTGTTAAAAATAGAGATAACAATGGCAGATGAACCATTGCTGGTCATTTCAGACCTCAGTTTAGATAATTTAGTCGACACATTTACACAAGCAGGTTTAAGATCATGCATTCGGATTGGTTTGTTTGGAGGCATTGGCCTTGCTTCTTTCCATACTTCATCCACGAGATTAACATCATATAAGTAGACCAACTCATGATTGCTTTTAGCAACAACTTCCTTTAATTCATTTACAACATCAGAAGAAAAGAGAAACTGCTCCCTTCACAAATAGAAGAGAAGGTGGCATCAGACACAAGCATATAAAACACACATGTGGATATATCATGCAAGTAAAGCATTATCTGCCCAATCCTGCCAAAGCGGAGTATGGGGGAGGTAGGTTGTAGAGAGGCATACCCCTACCCGAGGGTAAACTTGCTTCAAGTTTATGCTGCCAAATTTCACATAGTTATTAAAATAATTTGAGGGCCTTAACAATTTGCCAATGTGCTTAATGGTCAACTTCCAATCAAGGCCGAAAGTAATGGGTTGTAGCAACTCCAACCTTTGACATATTAAATGGCCGTCAAAGGTCCAAAAGAAACATCCATTTTCTCATAACCAACAGCTTGTTGGAGTATTAAAAATCAAAGTTTAGAAGGGATTTTTTTTTTTTTTTGCTCCTTCAGATGTGCTCCTCAAAAAATTAATGGTTTTGTAGTTTTCACTCTGTGGTTTCTCTAGCTAAGCCTATAGGAATTGAGTTGGTAATGCCATAATGGTCATCAAAATCATCTAATCCAAAACTTTTACGAAGGTATATCTTGATAAACTGCAACTATGTAAATTGACTTAGGTCAAGTATACAGAGTGAAGCAACCTTCAACATTTTTAAAGGATTGATTTAACCATTAAGAAAAGACACTTTGGACCAAGAGAGGTATCTTTTGAACAAAGGGAAAATGAATATAGTAATACTAACAGATCACCAAAATTCAAATACTACTCACAGGATCGATGCCAATCCTTCCACCAGGAGCTAAAACATCATTAAGCCACTCAGTAGCGTTAGGAACACCCTAGTTACCAGAGCACATGAGGATCCAGCAAGGGCTCAACTGCTTCTCAGCCTGGTAAAGAAAATCAAAATTAAAAAACAACTCAAAAAACATATTTCAAGGTAATGAATTTGCAACTTAACAAACTGAAAACATTAGATAAACCTGAAGAAAATATCGGGCATCTGTCCAAAGAGCAGCCTGCCAGCACTACCCATAAACCTGATATGTACGCCCTCCTCATATAACATCCAGCTATAAACTCACTCTGTAACCATAGAAACCGATAATCACATAATATTAATACAACCCAATAGTGGAAATTCAGCTTACTCATGTCAAGTACTCACACAATCTTCCTAGGTCTACCATTTACATATATTAGTTCCAACATAGATACAAAACTCATAGAATGTACTACACTGAATATATTAATTCTGTGTAATGCATGTTTCTGTGTACCTTTTGTTGCTCTAATGGTTCTTAATGCATATTCCAGCTTATTGCTTTTACAGCCTTTTCAATTGTTATTAGCGATGTTCCAGATGCGTTACGCACAACCCTTTTGGAAGATTTCTTCAGCAAACGCGTGCGTGTCATTCGAAGATGACACACCTACCTGTTTTAGATCATTGAATATATCAGAAGGTGAGGTAACTTTCTGAGATAAAAAAATATGTATGTGCCACATAAATGATCGATTAAACCATATTTCAAATATAAATCTTGGAAGATAACTTACATAAACTAATCATATCCTCTATGATGTGCAGTAAGTAAAATACACTGATTTCGTGGTGGTGCACTCGTTAGTCAGACTTGCCACAGTTCCTAAATAATAAAAAATAAGTATTAGTTTTTGTCATGTTAAGTGACGTTTTTAAACAATCAATGTAGGACTCCATTCTGCCCGTGATTTGACCCAAAATAAAAAACTTCATTCGTTACGCATATGCATGTTACTCAAATTGTACATTCTTTGTTGCCCATTTAAGTGCTTGTCAACACATCTATCTATTTTAATCAGACAAGACATTTTAAAATCATATATTTTCGACATGACGCGCTAAATATCTAACATTGAAAGATATAGACTAAAAGTTTTTTGGGACAACCCAATAACTCAGGTAAAAACTTGTAACCATGGGACTGCCTTTCTCAACAGCTAATTTCGCTGAACGAAGTAACTTAGGCATATCTACAGGCAAAAGAAAAATTCAATGCTTATATTTATCTAATTTTAAGTTTATTCAGGATGAATTTATACCTAAAACTGCAGCTTTACTAACTTCTTCATGAAAATAAATTTTAAGACACGGTACTAATATTGGAGCAACCTGTTTATTTATTTAGCTTTTATACTTAGTAAGTGACTTATGGAATCTCAAACAACACTGTCATCAATTACAAAGAAGGTGCTTAATATATGTCAATTGCAGGGGAGGATAATACTCACCAGGGAACATTTGTATGGTGAAATAGATGTATCAGTACCTGTCCATTACAAGCTTTACGCAACAATATTCTTATGAATTTTCCACCCATTTTCGACATTATAAATCTTAATGTCGCTTCCCTGTTATACCAAAAAGGCAAAAACTATGAAATAATATACGGAGGAGTGAACGAACCTGTTTTCTCTTTCATGACTTTGTCACTGTCTGTTATTTTTATAGATAACATCCTTCTCAAGGCAGCATAAATCCAACATAAGCATGTCACGAAACGCATCATTGCCATCAATATTTATCGTATGTACTGAGCCCTACATCAATAACAAATGATACCATTTCTGTTTAGCATCAAAAACTAAATACGAAGTAAGAAAGGCTATTAAATAATTTGCAACGAACAAACCACCCACAATAAAAACATACACGAACATATCTTGATTTACAATAACTTATATATACATGTAACATACCTTGGATCGATTATGTTGCAAAATAAACAAAACAAAGCATGCATCAACAATATCAAAGCTGCAAAGAAGCGGATACGTTCCAAATTGAAACTTTAACTTGGAACCACTACCAGCAGCGACTATTCTAATTTCGAGTTGAGGTGCTTGAATTATAGCACCATGTATTTGTGTTTCAAGAACATGTTCATAACTTCCTGCATATCGGCTAACATCAGTAGACGTGCCACCCATATCAAACCCAATTAAGGGTTTCTCTGTCTCAACCCCGAAAAGGGTCTAAGAATACATGACGACACCGCCTATAGGATCCGACAACACGGCTTTATGACCTAAAAATCTACTTTCAGAACTGGTCAAATAGTAATTAAAAGTAGCAAAAAAGTGCATGTTCAATACACACGAAACTCATAGCCATTCTATTTAAAAATTAACTGGTACAAAAATGATTCACTCTTGTTAGCATAAATGAGAGTTGAGACTATTTTTATAAAGAAGTTCACCAAAAAGTGTTTCGGGCCGACCCAACCTGTATCATAATTGATCGTTTTGATCCATTACTCAAACTACCCGACCCACCCATTATTTCTACCTATAAACTAAACCCTCTGAATTTTACAGGTACCACAATCCTTTCCGCTGTGAAAAGCACAGTTAATCCAAACACTAAAGTAGTCTACAAAAAGAATCCCGGCAAAGAGTATTTTAAGTCCAACACTTTTAATTACACTATAGTCGTGGTAGGAGAGCCACCATACGCAGACTTTTTTCACATACAAAAAAAGAATCTGACATGTTCAATACTTCAATTGCAGAAAATATTGATCATAAATTCATAGTAAAGAATAATGGACTAACATTTTCCTATTATATATATATAATTGATACGACCCGTTAAGGTTGTATCGATAAAATGCACCCCTTCAAAATTTGTATTCTAAAAATAATACAAATAATCTTTGAAAGTAAATCTTAGATGGGTGAGATGAGTTGGTTACCAATTCATATATGGACGATGTATCTTGTGCACACCATTGTGTGAAAGCTATATTGTTTTTTTTTTTTTTTTTTTGTATGAAAATACGTTTTATATCCTAATAACATTTGAACACGGTTTGATATATATATTGATATGTATATATTTTATAATGAATAAATTTCAAGTCATTCATTACTATTGAAAGGTTAAGTTAGACTATACATGGTCTTTTCACTTTTAATAGATTAAAAATTATTATTAAATTTAATAGACCAAATATATTTTGGTGTAAACAATCCGGTGGATTTTTTTTTTTTTTTTTTTTTTTTTTTTTTTTTTTTTTTTTTTTTTTTTGCATGATCTTCCGTTTGTGAATTATTAAAAGAAACATATTTGAAGAACATGCAAGTTGTGTAGCATACTCATTAATAGGCTATTCCTATAGAGTTGCTACATTGTCTTTTCATCTTACTCATAGCTCTTCTTCAGACTAAATATCATTACATTATCGAAAACACCAAATCTTTACTGATCAAAATATCTGTGACCGGATCAACAAAAGGTGAACTATTGAATCTTGATCTAATATTTTTGTTCATGTTTTGTTAACCTCTGCCAGCCGTTTTGCTTATTGAAAAGACGAAACCCTGAATCGTATGATTGTATAACTGTTATTTATTTGTCTGTATATTTAAGCTAATATCTTGTAGTTGCATGTTTTGTTTTTTGTGTCCGATCTTATGTTATACTTCGTAATTAACTTGATTAATCACTTTATCTGTTATTCTTTATGAACTTAATATGAGAAGATACAGTTGGTAGGGCGTTGTTTTTGGGTAGATGTTGACGAAACATGTTTGTTATACTGTTTCTTCTTGATCAGTTAGGGAAAAATAGTTTAAAATGGTGAGAAGATAATAAAGGTTTATTTGTTAGGGCTTTCAGGTCATAGTAACACAGTTGTTAATCTTAGGAATGGAAACTCGTCTGGTTATTCTCGATCAGTTAGCAAAAATTGCTAATTCAAGACTTGTTAAGGACATGATGATTGTCCATTATAGGCGTGAAATTGATGTTATTTTTAAGGATGAGAAAGATTTGATGTCTAAGGCTTCAGAGATTAGTGCGCGAGTTGATCATAGGGATCAAATGATAAAAGAACTTCAGCTCCTTTGTGGCTCAGATTCATCTTTGCATTCCATCAATGACATGATGAAGATGAAGACGGAAGATTTGGCTAAAGTTGTTGGGTTGCTCTTAGGTGTCGCGAAAAAAATGCCCGACTCCGTGATTTATTCTCTTTCTTGGAGAAGCTAGGGTTAATGGAAATTTGATGTAGTATATGTCTGTAGTGCCGAAGATATTGTCTTTTGGTTTGACTTTTGGTTTGATATATTTTGTGGGAAGCTACTTGGGTTATGTAAATCTTAGTTTAAGTTTGGTTTAGATTATCTCAATGATTATGGGTCGTATCTTTTGGGAAAGTCGTTAAAGCTGGCTGTTTATGGTCGTGAAATATTGTGTATCTTTAATCATCCGTGGTGTGTTTTTCTCTTGATGTTTAGAAACTTATCTGTAGGCATGTACAAACAATTTCACTTTAAACGAATATGATCTTTTTTTAGTTTGGTTTGTAATTGTTTGTTGATTAGTTGGAGTGGTTTATTTGTATTCATTGTGGCTGTTTAGCAATGTGTTTTTAATCACACATTTTAATTATAAGATATAATCTACCGGTATTATATTTGATATAATCTTAGATACGATATCTTGTTGTTACTCATACGCTTTATTTATTAACGAACCACGTAGTTGAACTGTATTATCTAATGATAGCAATTTTTGCTTCAGAAACTCCTACCTCCATTCGGTTTTTTATGACGTCACCATTTCCTCTTTTCTTATTCACACGAATATCAAGCACTTTACCTTCTTTCATGCAAGAAGCACAAAATCGTCTCTAACTTAAGCATGAATCGCCTTTATTAACTATTACTAACATTTGTGTAGTTATGGTATTGGTTCTGAATATTGAAAAGTTTTGCACAATACCATACCTACTAAGGCAGTGGTATGAATTTATAAAGGCAAATATGTTCGAGGATAGAGATATTTTACAAAATGCTTGATGCTCGTGTGAAGAAGAACCGAGGGGGTTAAAAGCAAGGAAATATAAAGGAATCGAGACAGGGTAAGGAGGTAATTGAAGTCTGTTTTGAGTTACTGTGGATCAAGGTAATTTTTAGGTGTTTTGAACCATTTTAACCCTTGGTGGTTAGGTGGTTTTGTTTAGATCGTGATTAAAAAATGTCAAGGAGTTGTTGAATGTTTCATAAAATTGTTATTAGTAGGTTGCAATTGTATGACTTTGTTATAGATTGCAAGGACCGAAAGTCGTTATTTATGTTGATCTTTACAGTTGGTAGAGAGTTGTTTATAACTCTTATGAACTGGTTGTTTGTTTATGGGTAGATGTTGATGAAACCTGTTACCATGACGTGTTGCGAAAGTTATGCTTGTTAGATGCAGATGTTTTGTTTGGCTGTTATTTCATACATGTTGTACTGGTGTTCGTTGTTACAACAGTATTTGAGTGTGTATTTGAAATCCTGGTCCGTGTTTTATTGTTTGATAAATGTTTTGTGTTTTTGGAATGGTTGCAGAACAATGACAACACAATTCATCACGGATTATAATCATGTGGAAAATATGGGAACATTGGTAGGTATTTATGGAGTTATACTCCCATAATAATCTTCTTATACACGTTATTTGAGTTTGTTTGTTAATGTTTTTGTTTGTTATTTGTAAAACCATAGGTACTGCCCGATTACTATCATATTAACTACTACAACAATAATGACCATGTGTACCTGATTAATAATAATCGGGTTAAAAGGAAAGTTTTTATTTGTCAGAAAAGAGGTACCGAAGAATGGAGTATATCTGGTGCAAGGTGGGATAATTTCATAGAGCTGAGCGGCTATTTGAATATTAGGACATTGCATTTCATAAAGGAGGTTGCAGACACCTTCTTTGTTACAGCGTATGATGCAGATGGATGGGAGAGCGGTGGTTATGGGATAATTCATACACGGAACAGACTGGTTAGGTGCATTGCTGAAGTTGGGGTTGATCGAAGTTCATCACCGGTAAAGTTATGTCATAATTGTATATATGTAAAATTTATGTGATTTATAAAGCGTGTTTTAATACTTTTAAATTTTGTTTTATTAGTGGTTTCCTGTGGAGTTCCTTCAAGGCATTGAACGCAATGATTTTGTGATTGATTTTTCCGGTACTGAAATATATGTGGTTGCAAAGCAGAGTGTTATTCCTGGGACTTTGGATAGCGTTGGCTTCCAGTTTAATGTTCACTGGAATACGGTTGTTCATCGTGCAAATCTAATGGTTGGTGAGCGAGTTGTGTTGACCAAAAAGACTGATATGCGACCGGCATTGATGAGGTTTGATAATGATGGTTTTCAGCTCATACATGAACATCATTACCCCACACGTCTTGCATTTGTTCAAGGGCATGATGCAAATGAGCCAGGTAGTATTATGTTTTTTTTGAAATACAGTATCAATTTTACATGTTAATTTGAGGTGAATCAGTTGTATTTGTTTGTAAATATGTAACGTTTACTTTGTTGTTGATATTCGTTAGATGTAAGGTTGGTACACGGGTGTAATTGGTTCCAACATGGAGTGCATTTGTCCGAAGATAATACTTTCTACCGAAGGCTTTTCCCGTTTGTGGTCGATTCCGGAAGAATGGTAAGGGTTGTCTCTGTATATACATTATGTATTTTGAAATTTTCAATAAATATTTAATAGTAAAAGTGTCAAAGTTATTAAGTTGTTGAAATTGCTTTCAGACCATACCAAGCGGTTTTGTTTCTGATAACAACTTGCAACAATTTACCCATGCGCTTCTAAGGAGGATGGAAAGTGAACGTCGTGTAGTCATGAAACTTGAACGTCATGCTGATAGGCCATGGAGAAACGATCATATGAACTTTAGGACAAATTGGAGGACCTTGGCTGAAGATTTCCAGTTTCCAATGAACAAAATGATCAGATTCCAGATGGTTGGAACAACAGTCGATCCGGCTTTTGAAGTTCAGTTGTTTAATGGACCTATTCCGTTGGTGGCTGTGTTTGATGTATGCTGAACCACGTCAAGGTTGTCTTGATAACCATTAGGAGTTCTGGTGTTTTTTTTTTTTTTTTTTTTTTTTTTTTTGAACATTGGTTTTTGTAATTATATTAAAACATTAAAATCAAATATGCTATTGTAATGACAATATGGTTATGTCCGTGTAAAACCGCGTCAAGGTTGGCTTGATTTTCTGTAATGACGGTAAAAAAATACAATCAAGTATGCTTAATTTTGGATAGATTAATTATAAGGTTCACAAAGTTTGTTCAGCGTGAAAATCTAATGGTTGGTGAGCGAGTTGTGTTGACCATATAACTCGCATAAACACAACCGATTGCAACTTCCTATTGCTATCGGAAAGTATTGATCAAATTCACCAGTACTATTCTACATACCATAGTGGCATAACCTTAATGCACATATTCAAACTCTCAATAGTCAAACTAATATTTACACATTTATTCCTAGCCCCAATAAACTCATTTACCAACTTAACGACGGAACCACAACCGATTGAAACTTCCTACTACTATTGGAAAGTATTGATCAAATTCACCAGTACTATTCTACATACCATATTGGCATAACCTTAATGCACATATTCAAACTCTCAATAGTCAAACCAATATTTACACATTTATTCTTAGCTTCAATAAACTCATTTACCAACTTAACGACGGAACCACAACCGATTGCAACTTCCCATTACTGTCGAAAATACTCAATTTAAGCGTTTCGAAAACGGATAAAAAGATACCTTAAATCATAAGCAGCTAAAATGAAATCCTGATAGTGAACTTTACAAACCTATTCAACTTCTGATCCATTAGATCTACAAAAGCGACGAAGATGATGTAGTGGCATATGTACAAAAGTGCCTAACATGTGGCATGCCAGTATAAACCAAATCTAACTACTAATTTAATTTAGGGTGTTGAAGCAAAAGAGTATGCCAAATGCAAGTCATCGCAAGTGAAAGTTTCAAAGTCTTCAGAGTCAATGTCGTCTTCGTCTCGAGCAACATCAACTTCTTCATTCCTGACTTTTGCATTCTCAAATCCACCACCTTCTTCCAAAAGTTTCTTAGCAACCTGTCTTTCTTTTTTCACCTTTTCATCTAGTTCCTCTTTCCGTTGCCACTTTCTCATTCTCTTGGCTAATTTTTCAGAAATCAACCAATCATAAACAGAACTTATGCTCTCTGTTTCGTCATCATTTTCAGAATCCTCAACTTCTAATAAATGAATAAATATAAATCAAACACAATGGTTAGATACCATATCGTTTTTACCATTAATTTCATCATGTTAACAAAGTACCTTCAGATGACTCTTGTGATTGAAATATTTCTGCAAGTGATTGGTTTTCATTGGACAACACCAAACCTCCTTCCAGTTTGGGCTGCTTGCTACAAAAAACGAAACACATTCAGTTACTAAATATACGGTGTAACACATAGTGCAAAGATTTTAACATACTTTGGCTGGCCTTGTTGATGGTCTTCAATATCTGCAACTTGTAGTGTTCTTTTCTTTGTAGATGACATTTTTTTTGAACAACAGTACCTTCAATTTAGGTTTTTTTTTTTTATAAATAAAATTACAAATATGATCATCAAATGGTGTTTATATACAAATTAATAACCGATATGACATATGAACAGTTTAGCCGTATTTCACATTGGAAAGTGTATATGTGAAGAGTCAAGTTGGGAATATAATGATGATCCTTTAACTTCTTTTGTAATTATGATAAGTATTTCGTTTTTTTAAATTAGTAAACTTTTACCATTATCATTAATATTGAATGAAATATTTAAAAGTTTGATATCTTCCAATATTTTAAATATATAGAATGATTTTTGCTTGAATTATATTCTTATCTGTTATGAAATTTTAAATTAAAATCCACGTTCGTATGTGTATAAACATTTAAAAATGTTGTTAGAGTTGATAATGTGTAAAAACAATTGACTACGTATATTTAAAGTGATAATGCTTTTTTATATAATTCTTATGAACTGGTTATAATATCAGTACCAAACCGGGAGCGTAGCAGTACAAAATTAAAATACATATTGGTGAATACTTAGCAGTACAACATAAAATAGTCCAAAATTACAAAATATACATAATTGACGGTCGTTGGTTATATATTATTCAAACGTATATGTGTATATAAAGAGATAAATAGTTTCAACAAACTATGGTCACATTTTCTAGGATGATGTTCAATTTCGTTAAAGCACCAAAGAAAACATGATAAAATCAACGA
Organism: Artemisia tridentata subsp. tridentata; assembly: GCA_021014915.2. Lineage (NCBI taxonomy): Eukaryota > Viridiplantae > Streptophyta > Magnoliopsida > Asterales > Asteraceae > Artemisia > Artemisia tridentata. The sequence continues at coordinate 212,805,618 of CP139505.1, forward strand.
ATCATAAACTTACAATGAAATAAGTAAATACAAAAAGACTATAAATAATGAAACATTGTATAAACAAAAACGAAATAGCAACCATCTTTTAATTAGATCCATCATATAATACGTGATCACCAATTGAACAATAACAAAAGCCCCTAACATAACAACAAATTAGATATCGTTCCATACACAATAAATACATGTAGCCAAAGGAGTTGCTCACACGTTACATGATGCAAAATTAAGGGGTTGAGTAACGGAAACGTGGTTTTTCTACAAATTGTTCCAAATTGGTGCAATTAATCACACCCATTATCCACATGCTTGGAATTAAACTCAAGTTTTGATGATCAGGGGATATTTCCAAACAATTCTACTTCGTGTCTCTTACTTTCAAACTGATCATATATCCTTTGTATTAGATTTTGAACAACTTCAGAATTTTCTTCATACCTGAGCTTTAAAGAAATCATCATTGCAAGCATTTCATAACTTAACGGATATTCTAGTTCAGCTAACATATATATATATATATATATATATATATATATATATATATATATATATATATATATATATATATATATATATATATATATATATCAATTGCACCTTGCGCCGACAGACGATGAACATTGCAGGTACCATAGAACTCCCATACAGTACGTAGTTCAAACAAAGGAAAATCCCAACGAACATCAGTAGGATCTGGTTCATATAACCTTTTTAATTCAACCCTAAGCTCTTGCTCTTTCGCATCAAACTTCTTCTTTGTTTTAAGCTTATTTTGAACTAACCTCCATAAAGTATCGAGATCTTCTCTATCAAAAGCTCTCAGCAAATTATCAAAATTCTTGTACACTGCTGTCTCTCCACCAAATCTAGTAACCTTCCAAGCTTTCCCAAATTTGTCCATGTAAATTTCCCAGTCAATTATTGGATGTCTAGATTGAAGTAGTTCGACATGTAGAATTTCTGGCACCTTAACTAACATTTTGCTCATTTTCTCTTGTGATAATTTTACTTTCTCCGTATGTGCGTCCACATTCGCAGGTTGTGCTTTCTTAGCAGCCTTGAGCCTTTTTGGTGATCTTTCATGTTGGTCCATAGGAATTTTCATTCGAGCAGTTTTGTATGCGTTGTAATACAGAGATTCAATTTCTAAATCTGATTTTGCCTTCAACTGAACTATAGTCAACCCAGCTTCATTCATAAGATACGTCTTCATCTCTCTGATGACTTGTGCATTTGTTGGGTTTTTATTTCTCTTCTGTCCTTTACTCTTACCGATAGACTGTGTTATCTGATTATAGGATTCTGCGTACCTCTTTAAGTTAATAAAATCATCAAGCAAGTCTGTCTTTTCTTCATCAGCTATGCTTTCATCTGCTAACAGTTCTATACTCTTCTTTCTCACTACTGTATCAGAAGCAATTAGTTGTTGTATTTCATCTTGTTCTATCACAATAGCATCCGAAGCTACTTTTTTCATTTGCAATTTCAGATTTTCCGCAAAGTTTGCAACTTCATTTTCACGGGCTTTTCTTACTAATTGTTCATCCAAGTCAATTTGGACTTGTGTTTTTGGGTTACCTTCATTTTTTTCTCAGCTTCTTGATCAGATTAATCTACTGTCATGGGTGCCTTTCCTTTTTTTAACCTTTTTAGTTCATAAACATCAACAGCACGTTTTTCCATGCAAACATCTTGTAATGTTACCTTTGTACTGTCACCACCACTTCCACAACCAATACACTCTTCATCAACATCTATTTGCTTCCCATTCTGAACTAAATCATCATCCAATGCTATTCTTGCTCTTTCTTTCGTTGACAATTTCCTTGATGGTTCTTGCTCAGTCATTATTATTTTTCCCTTGTATGCAGTTGATTTTCGCGGCGTCCTTGTATAAAATGCACTGGCAGTACCTTTATACCCAGCATCCATTAAACTCTGCAGGATACCAGCACCCTCAACAATGCCAGTATCATGTTCTGTCTCATCATTACCTTCACCAAATCCACCAGTTCCTCCATCAAACTGTGCAGTATCATAATCCATCTGTTGTTCTTGCCTCTCCCGAGTCTCATATTGCTCTCGAACAATAAAAACACTTGGATCTTGGTCAATCTGATCAATCTTCCCTCCATGTTTGGAAGATCCCACATCTTTATGTGCACTCTCACCATCCGATGAACTCGATGAAGAAGATGATTCAAAAGATGCTACCGTGTAAGCCGACCCTTTTCTTTTAAGTGTCTTGACCTGTTGTTCCAATTTTTTTATTTTACGCACCAGTTTTTTGTAAACATTGGCGAACAACTTCTTGTGAGAAGTGAGTTCAGCTTCTATTTTTTCCGTTTTTGAATTCTGAGAATTGAGATCAGACTCCAATGCAGTAACCTTCTGAGACAATTTTTCACATGTTTCCATCAATACCTTAAGTGTCTGACTGCACTCGATACTTCCTGATGTATTACCTTCATAGACAGGTGCATCATGGGGCACAGATTCATGATCCGCCATGTGGTGAGTTTCTGAGCCAACAAATATCCCGTGTTGGCTTGCGATTCCACCCATAGTACTGGGTTCACATGAACTTGGTACTGGAGGTGTTGCCACAGATTGTTCATTGTGTACATTAGTTATGTCCTGCCCATTTTCTAAACCTGAGAAAGTAGAAGCAGCCCTTTCTCTAATGACAAAGCCAGCATCATCTGCTACATGGGGAGTCGCAGGGTCTCGGTGCTAAGGAACAACAGAACCCTCTCTGGATACAGACCTACTTGACATGCTGATCCTTCACCTTGTACTTGTAGCATAGAATCAAATAAAGGGACCTCTTCCCCATTATACCATTTTGAGGACATTTTCATATTACTGAAAACTTTTTGGGAAAGCTTGGGAGCGAGATAAACAACTTTATGAGGAGGAAGTTGATGTTTAGATTTGTTCAAAATAATTTGTATGAACCTGGGATACATCAAAAATTTTGATTTGACACCAACATTTCTAAGCATGGCTTGAAAGATAAGTTTAGAAAAATTGAAAGTTCTGTTAGTGGCCAAGCAGATGAGAGCGGTCGCGATATTGCTACTGAACTGTTCCCATGAGGTTTTCTTAGGGCTGAGACAGTGAAGGATGGTGTGAATTAAAAACCTCCATTGTGGGGCAAAAGCCCCTTTTTGGAAAGTTAAAGCTTCTGATTGTATATTGTAACCCATTCTGGTTAAAAGTTCAAAAATTTCGGTGTTCGGCATAGAACTAATACCGTTTGAATCACCCAATCGAGATGCCGCCTGATTGATGATTCAATAAGAATGATTGATTTACCATCAACTGTTGCAATTAATTCGGTGTCACCATTTTCAAATGTTTTGACAGTTGCACTCTGCCAAAACTCTTTGATTTGGGAAACATATATAGTAGGATTTAATGTTAGACAATACCTTATGTGAGAAGCATTTAAAAAGTCGACTATCTGATGGTATGTAGTGTCATCCTCTGCTTTTTCCAAATAGGCTACCATGTTGTGCTTGTTGGCAAAGGTTAAAGTAACCATGACTGCTGGTAAATTACTGATTTGACTGCTGGGATTAAAGTAACTTGGATTAGAAAGTAAGATGAAGAAAATGAATTGAAATATTATGAAATAATTATTAGGGTTTATATTAGAGCACCTTCAAGTAAAAGATAACTTTTCATTCAACAAAGGTGAACAAAATATATTAAAAGTTAAAATGTACAAAAAATAGTCTGTTACAAATAAATATTAATAATAACATCAACATAAGTCCTCAATGGATATTTTAATGGAGCCGTAAATTTCGACCCAGTACCAACGTCTATCTAACAGTACAAATATATTCATACCAGTACTAAACTTTTAAGTGACAGTACCACCCTTTTGAATTTTTTTTTGCAGTAGCAGCAAGGTGTCTGAACTTTTTAGACTTTTAGGTGGCGTCTTTCCAACAGTACAAAATGATTGTGCATGTAGACATTGGATTAATTATACAACAACAACAATAAAAATACAACAACGTAATAGTTAAATTATATGTAAAAAACATACCTTCAGAAAGAGTACCCTTATTATTCTTATGAGATTGATTTTTTCAAAAATTCATTTGTGCTTGAGCAACTATAGTCAATTGAAAGAACATTTAGCAATAAAACATTCGATTGATATGTCAACTGTCCATGTAAACATTAGATTAATTATACAACAACAACAACAATAAAAATACAACAACGTAGTGGTTAAATTATATGTAAAAAACATGCCTTTCGAACAACAATAAAAATACAACAACACAATCGTTACTTTCTGAAGGAGTACTGGTATTATTCTTATGAGACCATCTTGTATTGGATTGCTTCAACAACAACATCATTAAGGACATTTTGCAATAAAACATTCGATTGATTGTGCATTTACTAAACTTTCAAGTGACAGTACTACCCTTTTGAATTTTTTTTGCAATAGCAGCAAGGAGTTTGAACTTTTTAAACTTTTAATTGACGTCTATTTAAGAGTACAAAATGATTGTGCATGTAGACATTGGATTAATTATACAACAACAACAACAAAAATACAACAATGTAATGGTTAAATTATATGTAAAAAACATACCTTCGGAAAGAGTCAATTGAAAGAACATTTTGCAATAAAACATTCGATTGATATGTCAATTGTCCATGTAAACATTAGATTAATCATACAACAACAATAAAAATACAACAACGTGATATGTCAATTGTCCATGTAAACATTAGGTTAATCATACAACATATGTAAAAAACATACCTTTTGAACAACAACAAAAATACAACAACACAATTTCTTATGAGACCCTCTTGCATTGGATAGCTTCAACAACAACATCAGTAAGAATATAGCAACCAAACAAATAGATGTTTGCTATATATATGATTGTCCATGTAAACATTAGATTAATTATATAACAACAACAATAAAATTACAACAACCAATTCGTTAAATTATATGAAAAAAACATACCTTGTGATCCTCGTGCAAGACTTGCAAAGTGTTTTTGGCTTGAGAAGAAACGTTTCTTAAATATAGGAATAAAATATTTATACAAAATACATTATAAACTTATCTTTCAAATCATATCTTCTACAAATCAAACATATTTTGAAAAAAATCCGGGATATATGTTTAGAAAATATATATATCATTCCAAAAATTCCGCCTGGTCATCCAAGAAGAAGATTATAGTTATTTTTTGTGTGAGTTATATCACAAAAAATAATTTGATCTAATGGTAACATTGACATATACATAAGCTATTTAAACAACCCAAGTTCGAATATTTAGAGTCTTTTTTAAAATTTCGGAATTAAAAGTCAACTGCCGAATTTTATTTGGTCAAACATTGCTTAAATGGCATGCTTAGGTGGATTAAGAGCATGATTAGTCATCAATCCAGCGCTTATTCATCAATCCTGCATTTGATGACGTCATGAGTATATATATATATATATATATATATATATATATACATAATATATGAGGCTAAGCATGCAGCTAGAAAATAACACGTCAATGCCACCTCAATGCCACGTAAATGCCACCTCAATGCCACTTGGCATTTTCTATATTTGCGGCACTTATTTAAAAAAAATTGGACATTCCTGGTTTCGAACCCACGACCTCATGCACAAATCCAACGCTCCTACCACTGGAGCAATTGTGTTTTTGTGTTAGGCATTTCAAAACAAAGATGTCATGCTTCAATTCAATTTCACTTATAATCCGGATTTCAAATTCTTATCAACACACAAATCATAACTCACTCCCTTAATTATTTCCCTAAAATCTCTGTAACTGCATATTGCCTTCCAAAATTAAACCTTCTGATTTTAAAATTTTCATTATAATTTGTTTTGAATTTGAAAATCATATCACAAACATCACGGATCATTTTAAAGTAAAAATCTTTTCCAAAACCCTAATGTTTATCTATAAAGGCAGTATGTTCACGGTTTCTTAGCATCACATTTATCAATCGACATATATCCTTTCATATCACACACAAATCAGTCATGAATAGGTTTCCAGGCAAAAAAAATGGTAACATGGGATACCAGAAATCACCATCAGCATCAGGTAGCAATTTGAGAAAGGGTGGAGGTTTTGGAGGTTCTGGAGGTAAATCATTTCGTTGATACATTGTTAATAATGTTTTTATAATGATATGATGTTTGTGTATGCAATTGCGTTTTTAAATACTTTTTTTAGGCTGATTTGTGTTTTGTATGATACTTATTTGTTCTTACCAATCTTATTTGTTGTTTCATTTTTCATGTTGGTTGCACGTGATGATAAGGTTCTGGAGGTTCAAAGGCTTTTGGTGGTGCTGGTGGATTCGGTGGATCAGGAGGTAAATCATTTCATTGATACATTGTTAATAATGTTGTTATAATGATATGATGTTTGTGTATGCAATTATTTTTTTAAATACTTTTTTTGGGCTAAATATACAAGTAGCCCGGTAGCTTAAGGTTTTTCCCCAAATAGCCCCAAAAATGGCGCTTTCCCAAAATAGCCCCAAAATTAAGCTACTTCCAAAAGTCGCTTAAGCGCCATTTTCAGCTACCAAAATTTTGAACTAGCTGCACCAATTTTTTAAGCGCCATTTTTAGTCGCTTAAGCGACCTACAGCTAAAAGCCAAAAAAAAGGACACATGTCACTCCCACATTTAGTCGCTTAAATGCTTGGGCTATTTTGGGAAAGCGCCATTTTTGGGGCTATTTTGGGAAAAACCTTAAGCTACCGGGCTATTTGTAGAATTGGCCCTTGTTTAAATACTTTTTTTTAGGCTTATTTGTGTTTCGTATGATAGTTTTCTGTTTTTACCAATCTTATTTGTTGTTTGTTTTTTGTTTGTTGGTTCCACTTGATGATAAGGTTCTGGAGGTTTTGGAGGTTCAAAGGCTTTTGGTGGTGCTGGAGGTTACGGTGGATCAGGAGGTAAAGCATTTCGTTTATACATTGTTAATAATGTTGTTATACTAATATGATGTATGTTTGTGTATCCAATTGTTATACTATTATGATATTTCGTTTATCAGGAGGTAATTCCTATTGTGTTTTTTTGGTTGCAAATTCGTATGATATATATTTCTTCTTACCAATATTAATTGTTGATTGATGTTTTGTGTTGGTTGCACTTGATAATAATACAATCTGTTTATGAATGTTATTTATTTGTTTCTAAATCCTTATACAATTACTTTCAGATCCTTATATGGTGTGTTGTATTATTTAAATTTCATTCTCAATGTATTAAATACTCAATGATCTTTAAATATGTTTTTTTACGGCTGCAATTATGCACATGTGTTGTGTTCATTGTTATGCGATTATAATTGTAGAATAATTTTTACATATCAGGTACTGGCGAGGATAAAAAAATAACTCCTCTTAAAGAAGTCAATCCTATGTTGGATGACATAGCAGTTCGAGCCAGATTGATGCGTGGTTTTGCAACCTTACAACAGGTTTTACCTCTCGAGGGATCTCAAGAGGCTTACAACCCCACCAGGCAGTGTACCTGACCGATGTAGTATAGTGTAGTGGTAAGTACGGGGGATTGGTCATTCTCCACAGGGAATAGTGTTCGTTAGGTATGAAAAACTACTCTAATACGTCTAAGGGTGAGAGAAGATTCTTTGTATGTTTTTATATTTTTTATGAAAGCAAGTAAAATCTCGGGTTTGAAAGAGTGGGCGGAATTAGTTGCTAGTCAACTAACCCAAATTACTACGAATGCAAATAAAATAAAATGACGAAAATGAAAATGTGGTGAAAACTTATGTGGATAGAAATGTGTTTACTTAGATTTCCTTACTCCCTAACTATCTTTTACCGGTTGATTAGTGTGTATTAGTTGCGTGGATGACGGGTGTATTCCTTAATACCATTCGTGGGGTGGCGTACGTACTTCCCCAACTCTATGAACTCCTACTTCACTCCTATGTCGAGCCGGCTAAGAAGCTCCTAACATGGGATCACTAGAATTCGCTCATGCATTAAATACAACCATAAAAACCTTTAGTACGCATTGGTTCATGTTTCTTAAGACGTTCAAGCAAGTTACTGTATAGGAAGTTAGCCAGTTTTCTTAAGCCTAACATAGATGAACAATCATCCAATACAACTAATAACACACTAATAACCAATAATCAATAGCTAGGTTTCATTAGATCTAAGCAAACACAAGATAAATCTAGCCTAGCATGTTAAACAAAAGACAAGAACAAGATAGAATCAAACAACACATAGACATATTGAATGATTAATTGATAACTTATCTTCAATGTAACATGGAAGATCTCAAGGCAAAAAGCCTTGAAAGAGCTGCTAAAATCGTCTTAGGGTTTTTACACACAAAGTTCCACAATAAGTTCCACCCTAATGACAAAAAATTGCAAAACTATATATAGACTTTCAGATCTGACGGCGTCACGTTATAGAGTGTGACGTCGTCACCTCGCCGCTTTTAGGGTTCTCGGATGGCCTTCTTGACGTCGTCCCTCTTTAGCTCTCCAAAATCCGTTATGGCTTATCAAGGCTTGACGCCGTCAGGATTAGGCGTGACGTCGTCCCTCTTTAAATTAAGCCGTGACGACCTTGATCAGATTAAAAGGTGACGCCGTCAGAATTCCCATGCAAATTTCTCTGGCTTATCATGAGTAATTTTCATATCCACCTTTTTCTTGCCAAGCCATGACGCCGTCTGGGGATAATCCTGACGCCGTCAAAGGTAACTTTTAGCCGATTTTGAGACTTTGTCGTTTTCTTCACTTTTATGCTCCAAAAACGTCCAAAATGCTTCCTTTTCCAGATTTCTTCTCAAAAGTACCTAAATTGACAAAAGGAACGATTTAGGGCAATATTTGATCAAATAAATACGATTTAGGGCTTAAATGACCCCTTAAAAGCGGTACACTTTTCGCTTCATCAAATACCCTTACACTTGAGATTTGCTTGTCCTCAAGCAAATGCGCTTTTATTCTAATCAAAATACAAGTTAGGGGTCATTTAATGCTAACATAAAAGTGATTACAACAAATATTCGTTCCACTTTAATCATAATAAGCACGGAGATTACAAACTAGCACCTCACAAGTAGTGTTTAGATACTCACATCTCTCAGGTGTCATCAAAATAAATCTCATAAATGAAAACGGATAATATCTCTCACTACCTGTCATAGCAAATAGATTACCATAGGCTTGGGAAAGGATCAAAAACCTCCTCCACTAGGCGTAAGCACCTAAGATAAACTATCAAAGAGGGCTTTTACATGGGTTATAACGTGAGGTGTAGGGAAAAGGAAAACACGGTTTTGTTGGATAAGGGATATTTTACTGGTGGCGAGTTAAAGATCTTGATCAATTACATGTACTATACAATGTTGCTAAGCCAAGACTCAACTCAATCTTAAGCTAAAAACAAAATAACAAAAACATAAAATAAACATAAAATGAAACGGGATGGTAGTCCGTATGTTTTTTATATTTTTCTTTTTCTCATTTTTCTGTATTTTTCTTGATTTTTTCGATTTTTTTTTTTTCATACACTCTTGCCCTACCATCCAAAATAATACATCATAGGGGCGTTGCATTCCCCTTACACTTGAATTTTTACATAACTTTACAAATAACTATTCTAATGACTCGAATTAAGATAATTGAAAAACTTGGAGTACTTTTAAAATATTTAGCACATATGGGGGTAATAAATGATGTTCTTCCCCATTACTCCATTACACTAGTACTTTACCCATGAGTCCCAATCGTACCAAAACAATATGTACAAGGATATGACTTGACTTAGCAACCATGTAATCAATTAGATAATTAACTTGGGTTTAAACAAATGTTGTAACAATAATGCACTAAAAATGAGTGCATACAAGGTAGGCTAAGGCGATTTGGGTGTACATTTAAGTGGGGTGTAAACAAATTCTTCCTTTAAGTAAAATGCTTAAAGGTCGAAACGAAAAGATAGGCTCTGAGGGGTGTACTAGGGGTATCGTGTACTAAAAATGAGTACAACGCAAAGGGTGTGGGAGAATTACTTGACCAATGTAGCCAATGTAATTATAACAAAAACACAGGTGTAAAACAATGGGTTAATCCTAATGCCTCTTATCATGTAGTAAATCTAACTACACGAATGTAGTCTCACTTGTGGCCTCGGAATGGTCCTAACGCAAGTTCTAGAATCTAAGTGCTACCGGTACACACATCATAGCATAAATGCTTTTCCTACCAATTCTAGGGGCGAACCTCACATATTTGGGGGTAGAAAATTTTTTAGTGGTACGGTTTTTGTGCTAGTCATATAACTCCTATCTGTGAGACGCTCATTAAGATCAAAGTTTCACTCCTAAATGTTGTAAAAAAATTTAAATTTGGCACTAAAATTACCCTAACAGGTATTTATCTCAGTTTTATTACACATCTACCATCAAACAAACAAAAATCAAGCGCAATTGTATTCTCTAAAATCGTACTTTTACCCCCCTTACACTTAAGATGAACATTGTCCCCAATGTTCAAATAACAAGATGTAAAAGTAAATAAGGTAAAAGAATGAAATCAAATACTCCCCTGATTCGCTCGGTGGATAATGAAGTAACATGGTTAGATCTTCTTCCAAGGTAATGTTGAAGCTCCATGACTAATGCATCGCCATAAGCTTGATCCAACAAACATTTCCTTGTCCAAAATAACCTGTTAAACCTGAGAAAACAAACACGAAAACCTGCATAACATCGGCGGGATAAACTCTATATATAAGGATATAATGCTTGTGGAATGATAATTTTGCAGATTCCTGGAGATTATAAGTTATAGATTTAATAGAAACTTTTTATGAAAACAAAACTTTCAAAAATTTTCAGAAAATTAAACCTGACGCCGTCAGAAATGATCTGACAGAATTCTCATGTTAAGTTTCCGGAAAATTTTTGGAAAAACCTATACCTTACTTCCTGGAAATCCTGCAAAACATCATTATGACTCGATACAAGCATTTGACTCAAACAAATACTAATATGTATGTTAATTTATTATTATTACGATTCATGTTCATTTGTGTTCTAATAAACCGATTTAGATTTCCCTTACACTTAACTTTTGCAAAATACCTTTATATGTAGTTAAGACGAAGTTAAAAACAAAATAAAGCATTTTCACAAATTAGTTTTGAACATGAATCAATAATAATAAAAATTAAACATACATACGGAAACAAATAAACAAATAAATAAACACACAAAGCAAATAAAGCTTGGGTTGCCTCCCAAGAAGCGCTTTTCTTTATTAACGAGTCTTGTAGCTAGACTCAAAGTCACTGTACATTACGTGACTTCTTCATCGAAAGTTATGTCTTCCTCATTGATCATTTCATTACCATTCTCTTGATAATGCTTGACTCGTTGAATATTCACAGTGAATTCTCTATCCTCGTCGTCAATTAATACAACGGCTCCGGTTTTAGAGGAGCTCCTTACGGTAAAAGGTCCATACCATCTAGATTTAAGTTTCCCAGGAAATAGCCTTAAGCGAGAATTATATAATAAGACCTTGTCTCCTTCTGAAAACTCCTTGGGCCTCTTAATCCGTTGGTCATGCCATCTTTTTGCCCTTTCTTTGTATGTAATGGAAGATTCATAAGCCTCTAATCTCAATTCATCGAGCTCTTGGAGCTGTAAGAATCTATTTGTTCCCGCAACCGTATAATCCAAATTACAAGCCTTAAGTGCCCAATATGCCTTGTGTTCCAGTTCTAATGGAAGGTGGCATGCCTTGCCATATACCATACGGAACGGGGTTGTCCCAATTGGCGTCTTATAAGCGGTTCGAAATGCCCACAAAGCTTCATCGAGCTTAAAAGACCAATCTTTTCGGTTTTGATTGACCGTTTTCTCCAATATTCTCTTTATGGCTCTATTAGTGTTTTCGACTTGACCGTTGGTTTGAGGATGGTAAGCGGTGGAGAATCGGTGAGAGACTCCATATCTTTTCATAACTTTCTCCATTTGTGAATTGCAAAAATGGGTTCCCCTGTCACTAATAAGAGCCTTCGGAATTCCGAACCTAGCGAACAATTTTTTTAAGAAATGAATGACTACCCTAGCGTCGTTAGTCCTAAGGGCTTGTGCTTCCACCCATTTCGAAACATAATCGATGGCCACCAAGATGTATTCATTCCCACCTGAAGATGGGAAGGGTCCCATGAAATCAATTCCCCAAACATCGAAAACCTCACAAACTTGTATATAATTATGTGGGGCTTCATCCCTCCTAGAGATATTCCCAGCTCTTTGACATGCGTCACAAGTTTGTATCATTCCCTTCACATCACGAAATATTGTAGGCCAATAGAATCCCGCGTCAAAGACCTTTCGTGCAGTAGTGTTCATTCCATGATGTCCCCCAGATGGACCTGCATGACACTCTTTCATAATTCTGACAGCCTCCTTTTCCGAAACACAACGCCTGATTACCTGGTCCGGACATCTTCGGAATAAGAATGGTTCATCCCAAAAGTAATACCTTAATTGATTGAAGAACCTCTTTTTTTCATGCCTGCTCATATGCTCAGGAATGACTCGACTTGCCAGGTAGTTAGCATAATCCGCATACCATGGTTCAGAATCATTTATTGACATGAGCTGCTCTTCAGGAAATGACTCCCGAATCTCACTCTTATCAGATTCAGCGAGGCTGGGGTTTTCGAGATGAGAGAGATGATCAGCTGCAAGATTCTCGGCTCCTTTCTTATCACGAATCTCAACATCGAATTCTTGCAATAGTAAGATCCAACGAAGTAACCGTGGTTTAGCATCCAGTTTATTAAAAAGATATCGAATAGCTGAATGGTCCGTAAAAACAACCGTTTTGGAAAGGACAAGATATTGGCGAAACTTATCAAAAGCAAATACCACGGCTAGTAATTCCTTTTCAGTGGTAGTGTAGTTTTCTTGAGCAGGATTCATGGTTTTGCTAGCGTAGTATATTGGCTGAAAGTGTTTGTTAAGCCTTTGGCCTAATACTGCTCCAACAGCATAATCGCTAGCATCACACATGATTTCAAAGGGTAACTCCCAGTTAGGGGTGACCATAATTGGAGCTTGGGTAAGTTCCTGCTTCAATCGATCGAATGCATCCTTGCACTCTTGAGAGAAGTCGAACGGGGCATCCTTCATGAGCAACTGAGTCATTGGTTTAGCTACTTTCGAGAAATCTTTAATGAATCTCCTATAGAAGCCAGCATAACCCAAAAAGCTACGGATTGCCTTGACAGTTGTCGGATAGGGAAGTTTGGATATAGCTTCAATTTTTGCCCGGTCTACTTCAATTCCACTTCCTGAAATTTTGTGCCCTAGCACAATCCCTTCTTTTACCATAAAGTGGCACTTTTCCCAGTTTAGTACCAAGTTGGTCTCCTCACAACGTTTGAGCATTTTCTCAAGGTTAGCAAGACAGCGATCAAAAGAGTTTCCAAAGACTGAAAAATCATCCATGAAGACCTCCATGCTGTCTTCCATTAACTCATGGAAGATTGCCGTCATGCAGCGCTGGAAAGTGGCGGGGGCGTTACATAGTCCAAAGGGCATTCGCTTGTAGGCGAAGGTGCCATAAGGGCATGTAAACGTAGTCTTTTCTTGGTCCTCAGGAGCGATAGGGATTTGGAAATACCCTGAGAACCCATCTAGGAAGCAGTAGTACTCATGCCCAGCTAACCTTTCCAACATTTGGTCGATAAATGGGAGAGGGAAATGATCTTTTCGGGTTGCATCATTCAACTTCCTATAATCGATGCACACACGCCATCCAGTTACTGTTCATTGAGGCACTAATTCATCCTTATCGTTCTTCACCACCGTCATTCCTCCCTTTTTTGGTACAACCTGTACAGGACTTACCCATGGACTGTCAGAAATTGGGTAAATTAGCCCTGCATCTAGGAGCTTAATGACTTCCTTTTTTACGACTTCCTTAATGTTGGTGTTTACTCGCCTTTGAGGTTGCACAGAGGGTTTATAATCCTCCTCCATGAGGATTTTATGCGTGCAAAAGGTAGAGTCAATCCCCTTGATGTCGGCTACAATCCATGCTATAACCCTTTTATATTTTTTTAAAACTCCTAAGAGTTTATCCTTTTGTTCACTTTTCAAGGAAGAGCTTATGATTACCGGAAGTTGATCTTCCCCTTGGAGGAAAGCATATTCAAGGTTGTTTGGGAGTTCCTTGAGTTCTACCTCGGGTGGCTCGATGATGGAGGGTTTAAGTTTGTTCTCGGGTTTACGAAGCTCAAGCTGTTCGATTTCTTGTCCGGGATAGAAGGAGACTGTGTTTACATCCATAGTCTTCTCTTCCTCTAAGATGGGCAAGAAATCTTCATCTCGCAACCAACCAGCTTCCACCTGTTCATCTATACAATTGTCAATCTCGTCGGATAGTTCATTGATTTCTCCGATGAAATACAGCTGATTATCTGCTTCGAGAGAAAGATTCATTGTGTCCTTGATGTCGAAGGTTAAGCTATCGGCCCCCACTCGTAAGGTCAATTTGCCGTCGTGAACATCAATAACAGCACGATCAGTTGCAAGGAATGGCCTCCCAAGAATGATGGGCACTAGGTCATCTTCTTCCATTTCTAAGATGACGAAGTCAACTGGAAATTTGAACTTTCCTATCTTAACCAGCACATTCTCACATATTCCTAAGGGGTATTTGACTGATCTATCGGCTAGTTGGATGTTCATACGGGTTGGTTTCAATCCAGAATACCCTAATTTGAGGAACATGGAGTGCGGCATAAGATTGATACTTGCTCCTAAGTCGGCTAAAGCATTCTTGACTGAAAGAGATCCTATTGAGCAGGGCAAGGTGAAACTACCTGGATCGTCCACCTTCTTTGGCAGCCCTCGTTGAGTCACCACAGAACATTCTTCTCCTAAGGTTACAAGACCCTCGAGCCCTTTTCTGTTGGTTAGCAACTTCTTGAAGTATGTACTATATTTGGGCATATGGTAACATGCATCAAGAAGGGGTATGGTGACGACCGCATTCTTCAAATATGACAAGAACTTTTTATTATCATTCTCGACCTTTTGATTCTTGAGACGGGACGGGTATGGGACTTTAACGGGCTGTTTGGTTGGAGTAGGTGGAGAGGGAGTTACCGGAGGGGTTTGTTCAGGATTTTCATCGTTCACATTATCTTCCTCCTCATGACGGGTGTTGGGTTCCATGACGTTAGATTGTTGAGCTGGGTAAGGTGGATCTTTAGTAGTCGTTCCAGCACGAGTGGTGATAGCGAGTAAGGGATCTCTTTGAGGTTCGCCAAGGCCGTCGAGAGTGGCGTTGAGTTCTGTGAATTTGGCCCTTATGTCGTTTTGTTGGCTATTGATAAGGTTGTCGAGACCATTTAGTTGCAGATTCTTTTCAAACGTGAAGTGCCCAAGATCATCCTCAAAAGTGCTCCTAACCTTATAGTCAGGATATTCTCCTCCTCCATCTTCTCTCACAAGATTTCCCCAAGGGGTGAAATCATTGTTTTGGTAGAAAGTTAAAAGCGAAGGATCATCGAAGATGTCGTGGCTTGACAAGCATGCTTGTTCGGTGGTGGTATCATCCCCGCATTCCTCCACTTCATGCGGGCCACCACATTGGTCGCAGATCAAGTATGGGTTTGACAACCGTTTAGTTGGTTGTGACTTGTCTAAATAAGAGACTTGATCATTCATTCTACTCAACCGGCTAGCAAAAGGAGGCTCTTTCATGATCTTGGAAATGCTCATGATCGAATCGGGTTCATCCCAGGTATCGTCTTGATCATTTGCGTATTCCTCAATTCTATTCCATCCTTCCTCAACGCTTAGGTTGGCTATTTCTCCTTTTATCGAATTATTAATGCCAAATTGATCGCCTTTAGGGACACTATCATAAAAGATTTGGACAAGAAGCCAGAGTTCAATGCCATGATGAGGGACTTGTCTAATCAGATCTTTGAATCTGATCCAGGATTCGTGAATGAGTTCAGCTGGTCCAACATGGAAGCGGAAGATTTCGTCTCTTAACGTTGAAGTTCTTCCTATTGGAAAGAATTTCTCATAGAATTTTGAGACAAGCTGTTCCCATGTGAAAATGGATTCAGAGGGAAGTTGGTTATACCAGTCTCTGGCTTTTTCATAAAGGGTGAAGGGAAAGAATCGCAGCCGGGAGGTATCCCTAGTGGCCCCGTCCGTATGGAGGGTATCCACTATTTTCAGGAAGTCCTTGATGTATTGGATTGGATCTTCAGTTTTCAATCCGTGGAACTTGCATACATTTTGGACAAGCCAAATATCGGTTGCAAGCAAGACCCCATTCGTGTGTTCATTTGGAAAAACGATAGCATTGGAAAAGCCACGAGGGGTGGGAGAAGAGTAGTCCTTGAGGCATTTAGGATTTGGGTTTTCGGGAACCTCCATATCGTGGTTGGGTTGAGGGCTAGGAGGTGTAGAATGATGATTGGATTCTATAGGTGATGTAAACATGAATTAACAATTAATTAATATAAAACGCAGCGGATAAACATCACCACAACGGATCCATAGTGCCATATGATCAATCAAATAAATAAACACATAATTTATACCTTTGTAGCGTGATCCGGGAGTCACCAACAAAACCCTTATGTCGAACACTATATGAAACCCAAGTGATCAAAATAGATCACCTCTATGATATGTCCACACTACACGTCCTTGATCACCACCCGATGCTAGTCTAAACCCCGTAACAATGATTCTTGGTACAACCTACAATAGATAATATCAAGAGAAGATCAAAAACACAAAACCCTAAGAGGGTTGTTATTGTGCCGTGACCAAGAGAGGGAGAGGGGGAGGGAGAGAGTTTCAATTAGCCTTAATGATAATTAATTGATTATGATTTGATCAAATCCCTTAATCTTATCATAATTATCTTACATTAAGGCCCCTTAACTAGCTCCATAATTCCCTTTGATCCCTCCATATGGCCGGCCACATTAGGGGCCCACAATGGGCTTGCCCGTTGTTGGCCCGGTCCAAAAACACTAAGTCTAACTTAGTATTTAATGGCCCGTTACCGATCTTGAGTTACGTAGTCGTTTATATATTGTAAATACGATAAATACAATCTATAAAATGGTGTCTCTGTGTATAAGTGTGTGACCCCATAGGCTCACATATGTCTAGCCATATAATTAGTGATTATGACACGAGCATTCTCCAACAGCTCCCACTTGCGACGTCATAATAATCAAGTAATTATACAAGCAATGGTTAGCGTCTAGCAACACGCCAAAGCCCCTAGATATATGTGAGGTTAGTTTCTTAAACGTCTCATTTCAGATGGTTTATATGTCATCTATCCTTTTGTTTCAGATACCATGTTGAACATTAGACATGGATCAAAAGTCATTCTAAAAGTTCAACTATTATGTTTCTCGATACGGATATTGAACAAGATTACCAAGTGAATTAAGATTCATCTTAATCTCATTTGGGTACGGCCATACAAACATCTGTTCAATTCATCGAGGGGCCCAATAGTATCTAACTCCAAAACAAGTGGAGGAACAAATCCCATTTTGACTACACGTGTCATTCACATGCTTCATATCACTCCTGATAATGGCTTTTATAACTACCTTATTCAGGATAGCGTTTAACCATATCAAGGAATGAAATTCCACACGTGCAAGACCTGCTTGCATCTCAAGTCTGAGGATAAGAGACATAACCTCTTGCGAGATTCACTATTGACGACGATCCATGTAGTGAATACTCGTAGGTTGGGTCAATCCAATGTTCATCCCAATGAACAACATGTGAGTGTGGAAAATAAATCACCAACACGCTCACATTTGTCTTAATTTTGATGATACTCCCGTATCGTCAACCGACAATGGATAATTTTAGAATAAATAAATTATTCATGGATTAAACATGCAAATATAGAACACAGTAGTATAAATGAAGACGATCATACCCAGTATATCAATTCATTGTATAATACGACTGCTTACAGTTCCATTATCCAAATACTAAAAACAGATATGCATAAGACTACTCATAGGTCGGAATCCGATGTTCCCACCATGATCGAATCATGTTGTACAAGACAACAAGTAGTCATCTGAGTAAACTTTGAGAATACTTGTTTCAAAACTCATGAAAGGTTTGAATGATGATTGTCCTTTGTATGTGCACATTCAAGTACAAGACGAGTATCGCAACAATACATTCCATAGGGTGTTTGAAGCCAGCAAAACACCTACTTTAGATAGTCATCTGAATAGTTTCTCAAACTATAAAGTATTCTTATTCTTTTAATGTATAACGCATTAATGCTCTCAGTCGAGCACATCTAGTTAGCAATGTCATCATTCATGTTGACATCCTACCATGACTAGGGTTGAGTATTATCTCAGTTAAATAAGCATCAGCGTATGCAAACAAAACAGAGCTCCTCAATTATCCGTAAACGTTTGAACATATCTTTGGTCCTATGTAGGTCCAATATAATGTTCGTTTAACAATTATCTAACGACTTTCACTCAGATATTGGTTGTTATCAACTCATCTTGCATTCATGCAAATGATAAATATATAGTCCAATACTTAATATGACTTACATGATGAATCCTTCAGTCAAACTTAAGATTTCAAATCATGTGTTCAATCTCATCAAGTAAGATTGATCATTGAGACTCCCCTCAATAACGTGTCATATTGTGTTTAGGCTTAATAACCGCTTATGTTTATTCTAATAAACATATATATAACAAGGTTATATGTTTTATTTTATAAATCCCTCAAGAGAAACTTCATTCCAAGCTAAGGATTAAAGTCTAGCTTAGGTGGAATATTGTTTCTAATATGTCAATGACATATGAGATTTAAGAAAATAAATAAAATGCTCCAACTTGCTCTCAGTGTACTTAGGAGTAATCTTATTAATCAAAATCAAGTTAATGATTTTATGATTAACACAAGATCTCTGCTCCTAGATGCATGATCTAATCCACACATGGATTCTTTTATCTTGTATACTTAATAAAGATTACATGGATTCATAAACCCTTTTGATTACTCATCGTCCTCGCAAAGGTAATCAACAAGAAAAGTGTTTTGATATCCTATTGTCATATTTCATATACATGAAATCAGGTATGACAATTAATCGTCTTTATACATTTAATGTTTGTAGCTAGGAAGATTTAATCATAGTCAATTTATTGAGTACGAGTAAACTCCATTTACTACATGTGCATTAAATGTGTGTACAAGTTTGTCCTTTTGAGTCTTCTCATCAAGAAACTCATTCTTAACCTCACAGTCTAACTGATTAGTAAGAGATCAATCAAACTCCACGAGTGATTGTCTTTCAAGGACTGCATCTTAACATTCATAGTTTTGAGCTACTCATCAGATACAATATCTGATAATGCATTTCAGTAGTTAACAGGTTCACCATGATCCTCTAACTTATGTCCCTCAGCATTGATATAAAAACTATATCATTCAGGTGCAAGAGGTATCCTTGTGGATTTATGAATGAGAGATATCAATCTATGGTTTAACATATCCATGTTCAACCTTAGTATGACATTAGCAAGTGTACTCAGAAGGTTGTGTATTTAGTTCTTGAACAACTTCAAGGTCTAAAGGTACTCCCACTTGCTTTTGTATGTAGAGACTAATCTCTAGATACTAAGCATCTTGAGTAACAATAAATTGTTTTCAAGTGGGACATCCAAAATACACTGTTAGTTCGTGACTCTAGTTTGTTAATTACTTACTCTTAAGTAGTTAACAAATTTAGAACTTCAATTAAGACATAATGAGATTCATCCCATGCCATAATACAATGGTGTCTTAAATTCTTTCTGGGTTGGAATCATATTGAGTGTACACATGGCACATCCAATTTCTAACCTTGATAGCTTTGGAGGTAAAACAGTTTAAGTTATCAAAGATCAAACAATATCAATAGTGTTTGATTTTCCATGATGGACATACCATAAAGTTGTGGTATTCCATGAGGATTGATGTTGTGAGACTATCACACAACTCATTAGATGAACTTATACTTTTGGGCTTACATATCTACCAACCAAGTCAAACCAGATGGTATTAATAGTAATTTTAGCCTACTACATACTTTACATCATGTGTATGTTTTGACTAGAAAACATAAACATTCAATATTATACGTCGTAAGTGTACATGTCTTAACACGAAGACATAACAAATCAACGTCTTACTTTACGTTATAAGTCTTTCAACAATTAACGGAAATTATGTTTGTGTCTTTACAAGAGACCTAAACATATTCAACTAAAGTAATTACGAGCGCCGACACTTGGCCTCAATAGTAAATTCAAGTTAATTTCATACTTCATGATTATGGCTTTACAAGAAAACATAATCATACTTACTAAACGATTCAGTGAATATGTTGAAGTAGCTTTTCATGTTATCTTGATATTTGTTCTAATTAGGGCAACCTACATTTTATGTGTAGAAGTCCTAGTAGAATCTTAGTTTCTTACCTTTCAGTCAAGAAAAATTATTAGTCATATTGTTATATGTTGTACCTTGCACACAATTGAGATTTCTCCCACTTGTGCATGGCACAACATCACGAGAGTATACAAGCACCACTACGCTCTTGTGTTTGTATGAGCAATATGACAATGTCTAAGATAACATCTGATTTTTAGTCAAAATCAAAATATAGATATGTAGAACTTTATCGTTTTAATAATGAATCATGCACAACAAGTTTATAGATAACATTTCAGGAAGCAACATCAGGAACGCGACAAGTTATCTTATAAAATTTTATGCAATGGTTCTTATATAAACTATGATGCTTAATATGTGGAAAGTAATGTATTATTTCAAGACAATCTGGAAATAAGATGGGCAACTTGCAAGGTATTAAAGCTTACAGCTCCCACTGGATTAGACAACATTAAATGTGTTTCGTCACCAGTAATATAATCACGTAGCTCCCACTGGATTAGACAACATTTTATGTGTTTCGTCACCAGTGGAGAGTGAGTGGTGATTGGATACTTTCTATCTTTCTTTGAATATCTACACATTATTGCTAATGTGAGTCACTTTGACTAGTAAACATGTACTTAGGAATTCAAGAAAGTGCATCAAGTTCTAACATATAGATGATGGGCTAGCCATCATTGCTATTTTAACTTGAAAATAGGCATGCATTTCCTCCATAATTGGTATACTTTACCACAATGGTATGTAGGACCTTAGTAGGCTTATTGGGTTAAGACAAACAGCTAGGTAATCATGCTAGTAATTGCCTTTACCACTTTGCGGTTTATTGATATTTTTTGTCTTCTAATTAAACTCATTTTAGTTTGGTAGCTATAGAAAACGTGTTCTCTAGTTATCCAAATATCTTATGTTTCATCAATGTTTCAAAACCGAAACTAGGGTTATAAAACAACTTTGAAAGAATAAGATGTGTAACCATACTTAACCGTTTTGACTTTTACAAGACATCACGATTTCTAGAGTAGGTGTTCTTTGAGTTTGATTAGAATTTAGAAAAAAAAAAAACAAATATTCCTATTATGGCTTTTCCTCATAAAGAAAAAGGATAGGAACAAGTCTCTTTCTTACAAAGAAAGAGCGACTCAGTTCGTACTTTTAACAAGAAAAGAACAAACTTTCGTTTACGGTTGTGTTGCATTAATTCATTAATTGATTTTACAAAGTTCCTTTTTTAGTATTTTCGATAATTATCCTTTTATAAATTAACTACCCCATGTTTATAATATAAAACAATTAATTTACGAAAAGGCTAAGATCCACATTGTGCTTCTACTATCACATCAGTTGATCTGCTAGCAATAGTAGATTCAATTGGTAGGCGACGATCACCAATTGTATTACATGTACAACTCTTAGATCCTTATGGGACTCATGGCATCTAGTGTCAAACAACTAGTGTCATGTAGGCATGTTTAGTCCCATCTTTGCCTTGGGTCAAGGTCTAACCGCTTAACTCGATTAAGTCATCCAATTTGAAAACGTGTGATAATATATCTAGGTCTCACGCATAGAGAATAGTCACCTTGGGTTACAATTCAACCTAGGTCCCACGCATAGGCAAAAAGTAATTGCAAGTGTCCTCAAAATTGGACGGCACGACTTAAATTTTGACGGGTAAAATATTTTGATGTGGATCAAAAGCGTGTACGAAAGAAGCATGCATTCATTCTTCGTAGCACAAGTTAAAAACTTTTCTTAACTTAAGTCTAATCATTGTTTTAATTTATGTGTGTCAAGTTGTCCATTTCAAGACTAATATATATCCTATGTGGATTATTATTTAGTTTGGACAATACAAATAAATAAATAAACAAACAATCTCAACCGGTTTAAGTGTTGTTTATATAGAAAACAATGATTTTAAGTTTCAAATCATATTTAAACTTAGTTAAACTAAATCATAAGACTTAGTTCAAAATGGTTTATGTTTTGTTTTAAGTTTTATGAAAACAATTTTCGTTTTTCATGTAGTCACAACCATACAAAAAACAACCAAACAAACATACAACCACAATACGCAAAGCCTCAACCGATGAAAATCCTATACTTGGTCTTGTGAGCCATCACAAGAACCAAGAGTCAACTAGGGACTTATATCACAACCACATGGAGGGCTCCCACTTGCTCCAAGACAATCATGAGCAAGTAAAAAGCCCATAATGCACATGAACTTCAGTTTCTGTCAGCCCAGTTTTTCTGTTTTGCAAGGCCCAAATGCCCAGGAAGATCACCTCCTCATGATTCGGCCCAGTTGACAAAGTTGTAGCCCTATGTCTTGTGGACCTGCACCAAAAATTTTAGAAAAAAATACCTTACCAATCAGCAGGTAATCACGTTTTCCCAACAGGTGTCCAGCAGCAACTTTCAGTCTACAACTCTTCAATCTTTCGCCTTTTGCTTCCAAGCTCTTGTTTACAATATATATAAAGTAAAATAAAACTAATCTACTTTGTATCTACTGTAAAATGCCCAAACATTGGCTACACCAAAAATGAATTACATTACAAAAGTGCCGAAACAATGGCAAACCCCAAAACAAGAAAAACCAACCAACAATCACAATCACAACGCACAAGTGGTCTAGGTTTTCATCGGCTTTGCATATGAACACATAATAATACATTCAAATAAAGATTATTACATAGTATTTAATGGCCCGTTATCGATCTCGAGTTACGTAGTCGTTTATATATTGTAAATACGATAAATACAATCTATAAAATGGTGTCTCTGTGTATAAGTGTGTGACCCCATAGGCTCACATATATCTAGCCATATAATTAGTGATTATGACACGAGCATTCTCCAACGATGATTAGATTCTTCCTCGGAGAGGGCATCATCAAAGTTGATGGCAAAGCCAGATGGTTCGGGTGTTGCAAAGAGTCGCCTTAATCTACGCATTTCCCTATCAGGTTCTGCGTAGGGTGAAATAAGGTCGCTTAGTGAACTACGACTCCTGGTGACTCTGAGATTGGAAAAATCTTCGTTTACCATGATGGCCAAGGAAGATTTGAGCAATGGATAGAGCAGAAAAAGATAGACTAAAGAAAATCTAGAAAAATAAAATAAAAATCTCACTAGAAAGGAATCTAGTGAGTAGACCTATAAAATAAAAATTCAACCTAAACAATAACTATTCCCCGGCAACGGCGCCAAAAACTTGATGCGTGGTTTTGCAACCTTACAACAGGTTTTACCTCTCGAGGGATCTCAAGAGGCTTACAACCCCACCAGGCAGTGTACCTGACCGATGTAGTATAGTGTAGTGGTAAGTACGAGGGATTGATCGTTCTCCACAGGGAATAGTGTTCGTTAGGTATGAAAAACTACTCTAATAGGTCTAAGGGTGAGAGAAGATTCTTTTTATGTTTTTATATTTTTTATGAAAGCAAGTAAAATCTCGGGTTTGAAAGAGTGGGCGGAATTAGTTGCTAGTCAACTAACCCAAATTACTACGAATGCAAATAAAATAAAATGACGAAAATGAAAATGTGGTGAAAACTTATGTGGATAGAAATGTGTTTACTTAGATTTCCTTACTCCCTAACTATCTTTTACCGGTTGATTAGTGTGTATTAGTTGCGTGGATGACGGGTGTATTCCTTAATACCATTCGTGGGGTGGCGTACGTACTTCCCCAACTCTATGAACTCCTACTTCACTCCTATGTCGAGCCGGCTAAGAAGCTCCTAACATGGGATCACTAGAATTCGCTCATGCATTAAATACAACCATAAAAACCTTTAGTACGCATTGGTTCATGTTTCTTAAGACGTTCAAGCAAGTTACCGTATAGGAAGTTAGCCAGTTTTCTTAAGCCTAACATAGATGAACAATCATCCAATACAACTAATAACACACTAATAACCAATAATCAATAGCTAGGTTTCATTAGATCTAAGCAAACACAAGATAAATCTAGCCTAGCATGTTAAACAAAAGACAAGAACAAGATAGAATCAAACAACACATAGACATATTGAATGATTAATTGATAACTTATCTTCAATGTAACATGGAAGATCTCAAGGCAAAAAGCCTTGAAAGAGCTGCTAAAATCGTCTTAGGGTTTTTACACACAAAGTTCCACAATAAGTTCCACCCTAATGACAAAAAATTGCAAAACTATATATAGACTTTCAGATCTGACGGCGTCACGTTATAGAGTGTGACGCCGTCACCTCGCCGCTTTTAGGGTTCTCGGATGGCCTTCTTGACGCCGTCCCTCTTTAGCTCTCCAAAATCCGTTCTGGCTTATCAAGGCTTGACGCCGTCAGGATTAGGCGTGACGCCGTCCCTCTTTAAATTAAGCCGTGACGACCTTGATCAGATTAAAGGGTGACGCCGTCAGAATTCCCATGCAAATTTCTCTGGCTTATCATGAGTAATTTTCATATCCACCTTTTTCTTGCCAAGCCATGACGCCGTCTGGGGATAATCCTGACGCCGTCAAAGGTAACTTTTAGCTGATTTTAAGACTTTGTCGTTTTCTTCATTTTATGCTCCAAAAACGTCCAAAATGCTTCCTTTTCCAGATTTCTTCTCAAAAGTACCTAAATTGACAAAGGAACGATTTAGGGAAATATTTGATCAAATAAATACGATTTAGGGCTTAAATGACCCCTTAAAAGCGGTACACTTTTCGCTTCATCACAGATGTATATCAATTTGGCATTCGCATAAATTGAATCATGAAAATGATCCATACAGCCTTGATCTTGTGCTGCAAGATGTCGAGGTATCTTCACTAACCTTTTTACTAGGTATACAATACCTTAATAACACACTTTTTATGGAACCCATAATATGTCCAATGCAGAACACTAGGATCCAGGTGTACATAAAGAAAGAATTCATGTTTCGGTTCGAGCCACTGTTTGAGGAGGGACAATGTTACCTAATATCCAACTTTGGTATTGCTGAGAATGGGGGAAAGCTTCCTTTGTGGCCGCATAGGTTCAAAATAAGCTTTTACAAGACAACTATTGTGACATGTATTCCACCTTTTGACAACAACACACATGGTTTCATTTTTGAACCATTTAGTCATTTGGGTAATCCTGAACATTACGAATACTATGATAACGACTCAGTTGGTACGTACTCGATTCATTTTGATTAATAACGTTTCAATAACATTATTATGTTATGTGACTTATATGCAACCAATGTTGTTGTACACAGATGTCATTGGCTCAGTGGTTGGTATTGAGGAAATTGTTCCCGTTTCTTCTGCAGGTGGGAAAAAGTTCCGTAGGACAGTGGTCGTTGAGGATGCGGAGTAAGTATAAATAAACTAATTTTCTATAATATACATTTTTACCCAAACCATGCTAATGATTTTAATATTTACTTATAACTTATTGTATGCATGTTACACAGGGCAAACCGTTTGAATCTCACTTTCTGGGACAAAAGGGCGACCATGTGGGATCAGTATGCTAAAAAGCGTGACGCCATTGATCATTTGGTGGTTATACTTCAACTTGGAAAAGTCAAGTACTGGGACGGTACGTGCATTGTTTTATTATCTCATTTCTAATACATTCAGTTATTTTTTATTTATTAATTTTATTTATTCAATGTTTCACTAATCAGGAATAGCGGCGGTTCACAATGCCCTTTTCGGTTCAAAGATATTTGTCAACCGTGACATACCAGAGATCAATGATTTCAAAACAAGGTTGTTATATTTGTTTGTGTATAAATTAATGCAAGAATTTAATATTTCATTGTTATTAATATTATTAATTTATATTGTTTTGTAATTTTATTTTAGGGTTCAACAGCATGAAGGGTTTCAGCGTGATCAGCTCAGATTGATGTGTTTTCACCAGAAGTCAAGGTTCAAACGATGACTGAGTTTTTTCGAGGCTGTATGAAAAGGATGGTTGGTGGGATCCGTGACTGTGAACCGGTGAGTTATTCTTCCCTATTATAAACTTTACACGAATTATCATGAAGATGTTTTCATTATTTGAATTCTAACATTTTCAATTATAAATTGCAGGATTCACATTGTATTGTGTTAGCAACAATACACAGGATCCACAAAGAGCATGGGTGGGCGTACACAACATGTAAAGAGTGTAACAAACGAGTCGATGTTGTTGAGGGAAGGAATCGCAAATCCATTTTTGTTTGTGAGGATCATGGCTCTGTACAGCCTGTATCCAGGTAACAAACATTTGAGTCCACAGTTTTTATTTGTTTTATTTTATTAGCAATTTTTAGATTTCCAAGTTTTACATGCACCTTTATTTTGTTGTTACAGGTTTAAGGTAATTTTACGGCTGATTGATGAGTCGGGTTCCTCCCCTGTTGTATTTTTTAACTCCAAGTTTTCCAAGCTTTCTGGTCATACTGCTTGGGAATTGATGGAAACCCATGGTATGGACCCAGACGAATACTGGCCACAGGAGGTTGACAGCATAGTCGGGAAGAAATGTCTCTTTAAGATATACTACTCGGAGTACAACGTCAACAGGAACAACCATACGTATCGGTGTGATAGTTTTTT
>CP139505.1:212832904-212835404 GCA_021014915.2 Artemisia tridentata subsp. tridentata
AAATCTAACTAGATTTCATTTCCTTGATTTTCGGATGAAAGTCTCTCGACAACTCTCTGCTCATAATTACTTTAAACCTGAACTTCGGGACGAAGTTCAAAAGTTACAGGTGGATACTGTAACAAACCACAAAAATTCCTTATGATTAACAACGGTTAATTTTGTATTAATCTCTATCAATATTTTAATCACCATTTTTACGGGGAAATTTGAAATTTTCTTATTATTTTGTGTGGTTGTGATTACGAAATCATAAAATTCATCGAATGACAGAACAAGTTCTCGATGCGTTTAACAAAACTTATATAATTCACTAATTCTAATTAACTCTTAAATACACCAAACTGGCCCTTAATCTTTTTCAGCCCACTCCTATTTGATCCATATTATTCCAAAGCCCACATTATAAGCCCAAAAATCAATTCATAATTTTATGTAATACTCGATTTGAATCCAGCTTCAAAACACCATTCGTTCTCTCGAATATTAAACACGACACGTCCATATTTTTATGTCATCTCATTACTCACCTAGCCAACTTTTAACGTACCAAGTTTCATCATCTAACATCGTGTTTTACTTAATATTTGAACACAAATCCATTCGACCCAATTCAACCCAAATCGACATAATCTATTAATCCAAAAATAAACCGTTTTAACTTCCGTTCGTTTCTACGTGATACTAATATTGTTCCTATCATATTTCTATGTTAACAATTGAGTTTTATCTACAAGAATAAGGTACTACACGATTTTCCAAATCGTGTGCTATATTAAAAGTTGGTCGACATTCAAGGTTGACTCAACAAGACACACTCCTCATTTTAAGCTCACACACACTTATATTATAATCTTAGGATGAAGTATTAGTCGTTCAATGACTGACAATGGCTAGTTCTAGTGTAATAACCCGTAATTTTTCAAGTTATTAATTTCCTGTAAACTCGAAGTAATCAATTATGAAGTTTTATTCAAGTCATTTTATTCATCTTCGCATTTAAAGTTTTGCTCCGTTTAAACTAAGAAACAACAAATGATATTGCCAAACGAACAATGTGGCAAAACTCATGTTCCATTTTTACTGGAATCGCACGCGTTCTGACACCGTGATAGTATGGCATAGGTCTAATAATTTAAAACCAGGAACAGACAGAATTCGTGAAATATTAGGAAATAATTAAGGACTCAGAGAATATTTCAAGTATTATCTAACGAATTTAAAAATATAAACTCTTGAACTAGAGATAGTTTAGGATGGAACCAGACTTGATACTGTTTAGCGGGACTCGGGCATTTAGTTTACCTTTAAAACACTTGTACAATGTACAAACCTTAAAATAAATACACTACACCATATTATTACTTATACCTAATAAAAATAAAATACATATGCTCACTCCCTAAAAACAAAACCTATCTCTACACCCACTATACCCATTCCCCAAAAACCCACTTTACAGCCAACTCCTTTCTCTTTTCTTTTTTTTTTTGTCGCCATTTTTCCTTCCCCAAAACTGGGATTCGACCCATCTCCATCACCAATTAAATTGCATTGACCATGAAAACTCTTGTCCACTTCATATCACGAGATTACATAAGAAATAGGAGCTTAAGTTTAGAGATTACATACCGATTAAGGGTGGTTAGTTTTCCCACAATCCAAAAGTAAAATGGAGCTTAACTCCATTAACCACCATAGATCCATACCTCCTGGGAATGATTCGAATCATATCAATTTTCAAACACACCCAAAGGTTGAGAAGGTGATTCTAATAGGAGGATGTGGTGGTGGATTTATTGAGCTATTGGATTCGGATTGGAGGGTTCATCATAGTGTTTGAACACCCACAAATTTATCAGGTTAATCATTGATCCTTATTTTTTTATATTTTTTCTTTTGAATCGTTAATAGGGATTAGAAATTAGGTCGAATGGAGGATAAATTAGGCTTAGTAAAATTGTTGTGATTATTTTCGAATTAATATATTTAGAAACCCTTGATTAGGAAGTTGAATGAAAAGATACTGGTTATGTTGAAAATGGGTCGAGAAAGGGTTGACTTTTAAGAGTCATGGGTTGATTTTTTTGTGATGTTAGTTATATAGTTAGGAGATATTGAAACCTTGGAATGCTAAGATTTTGTGTAGTCGAATTTGGGGCAGTAGGCATGTTAGGAAGGATTGTGTTTGTGAGAGTTTTGGGTTGTCGAGTGTCATGAAAGTAGCAGTGGATTGTCGAATGGTTTTTGAGTGTTAGACTAGATTTGAAGGATTGTAAGATGAAGCTGTGTTGTGGCAATGGCATAGCTCGAAGACTTGGGGTGTAGAACCTAGGTTGAAATAAGACTTTGACACACGTATAACCAACAAAACAGCCAAAATGAGCCATAGGTGAGACGCAGTCGTTAGCATTAGGACCTCTTGTGGAGTTAAGAGAAGTAGAAACTTTGATAACTTGGGTTTGCATTGTTTTGAGACCCCAAGAGCATTCTTTTGTCG
>CP139505.1:212840404-213052904 GCA_021014915.2 Artemisia tridentata subsp. tridentata
CCATAAGAATTCGTACGAGACTTAACCTTATGACATTTCACTTACTTCGCATCATCCGATTTCGAAGGATCCCACCGTTAAATAGACAACCTCTAAATTCGATAACTACCGAATGACTCGTAACCCCAAAGGTGATTAAAACTTACCCTCACATGTAGTCGATGTCAATCATGATAATGATTACATCTAGCCCCTAAGTAGAAACCATGCTTACTGCAATGGACACTAAGTACACTAATGAATCAACTAACTGATTGCTAGTAGCAACCAACACCATTCTTCAAGACTCTACCCTTCACGTTAAGTTTAAGTGTACCGCCGAACTAGCCATTTGACTGCCAATAGAACCAATGTCATCTTTCGAGGTTGCACCCTAAAACCTACTAGATACCCATGAGACATCGACCTAGTGTCCACATAACTTGAGGTTTAGACATTTTTGGTCTAGTTACTGAATTATCCACGATGAGAAACTCGTCTGCGTACCTTATAGTAAAAGGATCTTAATAATACAATGAGGACCCCTCGAGGAAGGTAAACGATGAAGGAACCAATGGAACTTTTAACAAGGGCTAGGAACTTACAATGGGATGACAACCTAACGAAAGTCTTAAGACCCTATAGAACAAACCAAGCCACTACCTTAAGAAATTGCCAAATCTTTCACTAATTCTTGGAGGGTATTAGCCTGACTAGGACGTCAGAGTGATCCAAAACACCGTTGTCCACTAAACCAAACCTTAGAGGTAAACCAAGCATCCCTATCCTCGATTAGGAATGACAAGATACCATGACTTGACATTGTTCGGCCAATGTACAATTCACCCTTTCCATACCGTATAATAAGATTTCCATTATAAGTAACAGCTTGGATTGGACAATCAATATACGATCACCCTTACAACGTGTCCTCTAGGAGTTTAGGTTATTTAGCCTCAAAAATCTGTTTTGAATTAACCTCACTCCCACGCTGAAATACCAAGCGGTCTCAACGTACCAAACGGCCATTGATACACAACTTACACTCGTAGCCAAGGAAAATGCCCCATGGCATAATATCCAACTCACCCATAAGTCATGATGTAATACCTGAAATTCAGATAACCTGTAAAATTACCAAATTACCCCTGATAACATAAAACCTTATTAAACAACTTATAAAATTCCGAAATAATTCCAAAACATCTGAAATCGAATTATATCTGAAACAAATAAATTTCTGGGACAATGTTACATCATTTTAAATGTTCAAAAAAATAATCATACACATTTATATAAAAATTCCGAATTTATACATATTAACTAAATATATTGTGTAATTCTTTTTAATTAAATAAAATGTAAAACAAATTAAGGAAATGTTAAACAAAATCAAACCAAATATTTTCTTGATCATAATTCCGAAATTTCTGATGTTGCCCCCCCCCCCCCCAAATTCGGTTTCCACAAGTATAAACCTGGCTCTGATACCATAAATTACAATAATGAATTCATATCAGATCAAAACAGAGCATACATCTACAGTAATACAAAAATCTCAAAGGATTACAAATGAAATACTGAATCTACAAGGTTACAAAGAAAAACTTTCAAAACTAATTCTAAACATAATAACTTCAGTCCAACTCTAATCCAGAATAGCTACCAAGCCTTCTAAGTCCAGAGGTACACTCTAACTCATTCCCAGCTTCCTACTAAAACCTGCCGCAGGAAAAGAAATGCGGCTGAGCTACGAGAGCTCAGTGAACAGATATATAGATGACAGAAACAATAACAGATAACAATACAGAAACAAATCCGAAATACAGATTATACAGATACCGAACTAAAGTGACAGAATAGGAAAGGAATAAGGGTAAAAGAAAAGAAATGAGAAAGGAATAATGCACAAACCAGGTTTAGGGAAATACAGAAATCCATCACGAGCCCAGAGATAACAGATAATATCATAACAGAGTAATCATATAATAATCCAGAGGGGATGCCTCTCAAGTAACAGATAATATGAGGGGTGACCTCATGTATCAAATCGGAGTGATCAGCTCCCAGATATATGTGAAAGACGTGTATCGCACACACCATCAGTCACCAGAGATATATATAACAGACATATAACATAAACAGATAACAGATAACAGATAACAGAGTCAGAACTAGGATGCATCCATGCGCCCCCTGTGACCAGAAACTCCTTAACACACCAGATAAAATAAATCAGGGACGGGACAGGTCATCACTCTCCTGCCCTAGAGTCATGCCATCGGTGCATCAATGACATGGACATGAAACCCTCATGCCTAGTGATTGGCTCGGATATCAGACTGTGGTCAAGGTCAGATGTCATATAATAAACAGAGTCATATCTACGGGTTCATGGCAGAAGGGTCATGTCAACAATTCAGATTAAGATAATAGAGTTTAAATCAGAGTTTATCAGATTAAGTTTAATATCAAAGCTTAAGTTCAGATTAAAAGGTTTATTTCCAATAGTCCAAAAGTATACCAAAGGTTAATGATTACAAATTTATAGCAATAATCCATTTCAGAAGTTCATGTCAAAAGTTCATTTAAATCAATCCTTTAATAATGGTTTTCATTGAAATGATCTTACGAAATAATTTTCATAAAAATGGTCTTCCAAAACGTTTAGTAACTTCCATTTCCAAGTGGTATCGCTTTTTAAAATAGCTTTTCTTAAACAGTTTCATATGTAGTTTAATAAAGGTTCAAAATCAATTAGGTTCAGATAAGGATTTAACAGGTTAAGGTTTACCAAAGTCAAATCAAAATTTACAACAGATATATCAGGTTAAGGTTCAGAACAAGGTTCACAGATCAGATCCAATCAAGACTCACAAATTCAGGGTTCAGAACAAGAGATCAATCAGAGTTCAGGAAAAAGGTTCAGAATACAAGAATCATAGCAGAGGTTCAAACAAAAGGTTTAAGACAAACAGATCACAACAAAGATCCACAACAGAAGGGGACATAGCAATGGTATAGGGAATCCTAATAAGGAAAATGAAATACTGAGAGAAAAGGGAAAGAAACACCCTTACTGAAATAGGGCAGAATATCTGTACCTTATTAGCACAGCAGAAAATAAACAAACACATAAATGAAGATCAAGACTTCTCCTTCTTCACACCTAAGGAAGAGGAAGACAGAATTACTAAAGTTCCTTATTCAGATTATTACTCTTTGTTTATCTCATCATTTTATGTACTTTCTATTTTTAGTAACTTTCCAGATTTAGTAAGTTCCCATAATTAGCAGGTTTCCAGAATTAACATATATTATCATTTCAGATTAGGTTTAACCCTTATTCAGAGATTATTATGGAATAACAGTACATTTTATCAAGTTACAGATGTTTAGGGTTTTACATGACAATTATACAAAGCTTAGGGTTTTAGATGTAACTTCATTAATTTCCAAGGTCATTAGTGAAAATACTTCAAGTTACAGAATTATATGCTCACTTTATTCAGAATTACATTTTATTCCCTTAAGTTTCATAATTTACAGATTACACCCCTTTAGTTACATAATTTACAAAACCCACCTTATAATTACATATTTTACAAATTAAACCCTACAATAACCATAATTACCAACCAAACATATTATATTTCAAAATTTCAGAATAAACCATCAGAATTTAGTATATTACATATTTGACCCCTCAGAATTCAGAATTTACATATTTAGCCCTTTAAGTTTACAAAACATATATATTAAATCATAATTTCATAAAAATTACATAATTAGCCCAAAAATCCTCAAAATTACACAACAACCTTTTTATATCAGTATTAACACAAAACAACTTCAGAATTCCAGATTTACACTTTTGGTCCCTCACTTTTAATTAATTCCAATTCGAAACCCTAATAAATAAGCTATATAAAAAGCTAAAAATAAAGAAAAGTGCTCTCAAACTAAGAGGTGTCAAGGCTTATTTGAAAAATAAGCCGAGCTTAATAAGCTCATGCATCTCTTTTTGTGTTTGAATCGAGCTAGAGGGTGAAGAAGAGAAATAAAAAGATGTAATAAGCTAATAAGCTAATATAACTTATTAGATGAGAAAAAGAAAAAGAAAATAAAGAAAGAGATGAGAAGAAGAGAAATAAGCCTAAGTAATAAACATCTTTTTCATTAATAAGCTAAAAAAGTTTTACAAAATAAGCACTACAAATAAGCTCAAAGATATTAAATCTTAATAAGAAGAAAGAAACATAAAAAAAAGCGAACTGCTACTCTAAAAAATAAATACAACTGTGTGTTGTGATTGAAAATAAATGAGCGGAGTTAATATCCTAGAGCCCTCGGATCATGTGCATTTTATAGCCTCAATTATTCTCGACCCTTCCTAAGATGACAGCCCATTTATGCCACATGGCGCGATCGAATTGGTTGAAAAAAACTCGGTGCGTGTGAGATTGTGAGGCAGCAGAGTCACGTGCCCTTGTGATGAATTATTTGAAAAGAGTTTTGTTTCACGTGCCATTCAACTAAAATATCTGTTCCTTTTTTTTTCCTGTCGCATGCTCCCCAATTTAAAGATATTACTTCTTTTCTCTTTGTCTTTTGCAGAGGTCTTCAAGTAGCAGTTGGGCTATCTATTTTTTTTTCTCTTCTCTACGTGGGCTTGAAGAAATATGAACCAAATTAATATCTTGATAATAAGCTTTGGACTTGGGCTTCATTAGCTTGCTGGGCTGAGCCCACTCTTGCTTGATAGATTCCTCATACTAATTCAGGCGCTGCACATGTCTTCACTTAAATCAATTCTTCATTTGATCTACACGTGAATTATAGATTCCATATTCAACTTTAATTGGTTTATTTTAATAGATGCTCATTTAAATATACTTTGTTTTCATGTTGTGCTTTGGAGCATTTTCTTCAACTTGGGCTTTAGGCTTCAATCTTTAATAAAACTTGGAGTCCACTAGATCTTCAAATTAATCTTCATTTTAGCTTCGCATTTGCTTGAAAAATTCTCAAACGATACTTTGGCTTGACCTGGTAATTTCGTGCTCTTTCCAATGGAGTGCTCGGGTAATATCCGTTTTTGCTTTATTTTCAAACCCTTGTACCTGCACGACATAATAACAAAAACCAAACATATTTGCAATATAATTTCACATGTTTTATTGTTATTAGTCTATTTTAGTGTGTTTTTCCGGTATAAAAATGATGTGTGTTTAGGCACACATCAAAATCCCCCACACTAATCCATTGCTGGCCCCTCACGCAATGTTATAAAAACACATTTTTGAAACCAAAAATTTTTAACCTCTTTTTACTAACTTTGAAAAGTAGCAAAATTTTCAAAAGAGATTAAGAAATCCAAAGTTTTAAAAAACTCCCCGATTTTCCTTTTTATTATATTTTTGTATTTTTCTCATTTTCATGTGACGGCTTTGTTGACAATCGTTATCTCATGATAACTTTTAGGGTCTTCGAGCAGGAAACACGACTCATAAAGAAGTGACCATACGGATAAAATTCGTCGTCCCTGATTTTTCACAAGTCCCCAAACTAAGCTTAAAAACGAAATCATTGTCATTTACAAGTTAGATTGCCAATACTACTCAGAAAGCTAATTGTGGACTCTTTTTCCCAAATTCCTATTTTCCTCTATTTATTTTATTTTTGGTGAGAAATGAATTTCTTCAAATTCTCGTTTCGATAAGTTTTAGTCCGATAAAGATACCTAGTTTAGACGCTAAGTAGTTTCCAAACCTTCCCTCGAAAACCGTTGCATACAAAAATGAGGTCCACATCAAGGTCTCTGATTTAACACGATTTTGAGGATATCCCTTTTATATACGACCGAAACAACTCATCTACGAGTCCAGAGACAGAAGCTTTTATTAGGATACCCCCGGAGTCGAAGTTTGGCATTTTTAAACATTATTAAGCACATTAACGTATTTAATCCTTAGCCCTTTATAACAATCACAACATCGGCTGCGAACCGGCAAGATGTGATAGTCTATTATGACCTTGGAACTTTTCCTCTGCCTTTATTAGAAGTCTACAACATCGGCTGCGAACCGGCAAGATGTAGAAAACTTTTTATGGCTTTGGATTATTATTATTCATCATCATATTCATTAATTATTTGCCAAACCCCAAGTCCTACGGCTTTTATAACAATCCCAACATCGGTTGTGAGCCGGCAAGATGGAATAGTCTATTACACCGTAACACTGACAGTACCTTGATGTGTACCCAACTTTCATAAGCAAGAATTCTCTAAGGAAGAAATAAAAACTAATTATCGCCAAAACCAAAATACCTTTAATTATTCCTAGATAACTATTATTGGGTGAAACAAGCTTATGGGAACAAAAAGCCACAATTAACTTCGATGAGCTCTAAAGAGATCCAACTACTCCACGTTTAGCAATCTAACTTATAAACAACTCTATCATTTCTCGTTCTTCGCAAATTTAAAATCTTAAATAATAAGATCCGCGAATGCTTAGCCAAATAATCAAGCCATGCATATATAAAGTCAATTATGGGAACTTGCAAATTCTTAAAAAGAATTCGCGTTTTATAGCTCCTTGTATAAAAGACTAGCAACAGCTTATAGATTATAAAGGTTAAGGGGACAAGCTAGGGCTCAACACGCCCGGTCAAGTCAGAATTTTATTCCTACTCTCTCCAGCGGAAAGTCAACAATGTGTCAAAACACTTATTATATTTTTGCAAAATTTTTTAAATTTTCTCATTTTTTGGATTTTTAATTTTTTTTTTTTTTTTTTTTTTGGAGGAAAAACGGGGTTGCGTGAGGTAAAAGCAAGTACAAGGTATAGTCATTTCCGATGGAAATCCCCCCCACACTTAAAACTGAACATTGGCCTCAATGTTTAAAAATGACGGGTGTTACCCCCACACTTAGGATTGAAAATGGCTTTTGTTTAAAAATTCCAAGTGTGAAAGGGGAAAAACATTTTTTCTTTATATGTATGACTAAAGGATATCCCAAGATAAGTAATGATCGGAGGCCGAGTGATTGGAGGGTTTGAAAACAAGCACAGAGGTCTTCTCGATCATAGGGAGTCCTAAAAGCAAAACGGTACCCTGCAAAACCACATGGAAAGAAACACGCCCCCACACTATTCTACACAACACACTTATTAGAAAATAAAAGATAGATAGATAGATAACACGGGTTGCCTCCCGAGAAGCGCTTGTTTTTTTTAATGAGTCACTAGCTTGACTCGCCCCCGAATTCAGTTGTCCATGGGGGAAGGTTGGAGATCTGGGACATCCAAATCAGGAATGTCCCCTCCATAGTAGTGTTTGATCCGATGCCCGTTTACCTTAAAGTTGGGACCGTCGGGTTGGGATAACTCGACGGTACCATAAGGAAACACTTCAGTAATCATAAACGGGCCAGACCAACGGGATTTCAATTTGCCCGAGAAAATCTTCAATCTAGAATTAAAAAGAAGAACACGATCACCGACATGGAATTCTCGGTTTTTGATTTTTGAGTCGTGAATCTTCTTTGTCTTTTCCTTATAGATCAAAGAATTCTCATAGGCTTGATCACGAAGTTCATTTAATTTATTTAATTGGATCTTTCGGTGATCACCCGCAGTCTTAAGATCAAAATTAGTCCATTTCAAAGCCCAGTAGGCTTTGTGCTCGAGCTCAATGGGGAGATGACAAGCTTTTCCGTACACGAGCTTATAAGGAGTACACCCGATGGGTGTCTTGAAAGCAGTACGGAAAGCCCATAAAGCGTCATCTAATTTGTCAGCCCATTTGGCACGATGCTCGCCCACTGTCCTTTCCAAAATTCTTTTCAAACCTCGATTGGACACCTCCACCTGGCCACTAGTCTGAGGGTGATATGATGTAGAAAGTTTATGTTTGACACCATATTTTTCCATCACCCTAGCAAATTGATCGTTGCAAAAATGAGTACCACGATCACTAATGATGGCCCGTGGGGTTCCAAATCGGGAAAACAATTGTTTCAGAAATTTCACAACTACTCGGGCGTCATTCGTGGGTAAAGCCTTGGCTTCAACCCATTTAGACACATAATCGACAGCCACGAGTATATATTTGTTCCCTCGTGAAGACGGGAATGGCCCCATAAAGTCGATGCCCCATACGTCAAAGATCTCACAAATTTGAATAGAATTTTGGGGCATTTCATCCCGCTGTGAGATTTTTCCTTGACGCTGACATGAGTCACAATTTTTGACCATGTCATGGGCATCACGATAAATCGTGGGCCAATAGAAACCAGAATCGAAGACTTTCTTGGCGGTGTAGTTCGGGCCATGATGTCCTCCGGTGGGACCATGGTGACAAGCTGCAAGAATATCTGAAGCTTCTTTCCCGTCCACACACCGCCTAATTATTTGGTCAGCACAGATTCTAAACAAATAGGGGTCATCCCAGAAGTAATGTCGAATATCTTTAAAGAATTTCTTCTTCTGTTGGGATGACATCCCTTTCACAAGCACATTACCCACTAGGTAGTTTGCAATATCGGCAAACCACGGGGGTTCATCATCACTTTTTACAGAAATCATCTTTAGGGACTCGTGTGGAAAGTTATCATTCATTTCCATTTCAACGAGATCCCCTTGATGAGGATTTTCAAGACGACTCAAGTGATCAGCCGCTAGATTCTCCGCTCATTTTTTTGTCTCGAATTTCGATATTAAATTCTTGAAGGAGGAGAATCCATCGGAGCAATCTCGGCTTAGCGTCTTGTTTAGCAAATAGATACTTTAAAGCCGAGTGATCCGTATACACTATTGTCTTAGATAAGACAATAAAATTTAAGATCATTAAGTGTGAATTATCATTTTAAGCCCCTTTTTTAATTAATACCTATCAAAATAAATCATTTTCTCACAACGTTGGCTTATATTGAAAACAATCAATTTTTCTTGGTAATAATTATTATATCTAAATAATCAATTTTCTTAACGGCTTTTGCCCGTTAAAAACAACCAACTAAAAAGATCCACGAATAATCCGGAAATTATTAATCAACAACCTTTGAATACCCGTTTAAAAAGGAATATTTTCTCACAACGTTGGTTTATATTGAAAACACTTCTTTTTAACTAGGTAAAATCTATTTGGTATAGATAATTAGTTACATTTACGGCTTTTGCCCGTAAAAGCTACTAAAAATCAAAACAAGTAGACCAAAGGTTATTAACTAATAATTTCTAAGGTTTCACACTTTATTTCACAATTCACTAACACTTAACAAGCATATAACAAGATCTACTCACTACTCATATTAATCAAACTAACAAAAGCAAATAATTTCACAATAATAAACATGATCTACAACTAGATATTTAAACTAAAAATGATAAAAAGGAAGGAGATTATGACCCGGTGATTTATACGAGAGAATAACCACCCGATCTTATAAACTAAATAAATGATTAAAGTTTATGTCTTTGTTAACTTTAATTTTGCTATATAGTTAATAAAGTTTAAAGCTTTATTAACTAAACAACTTTAATAAAAGTTAATAAAGTTGTAAGCTTTAATGATTTTAAAGGTTATAAGACCCATAAGCTCCATGCCTTAGATGTAGGATGGCGAGAAACAAAGAAAGATCAAAACTTTATCAAGGGTTAGTGAATAATAAGCAATAATAAGCACTACTACTATATGGAATAAGCTAAAAATTGTTGATCCCAATTGAGCTTCACGATCTTATTAATTACTTTAGATAAATCTAAGGTAATCGGTATAGAAACTGATCTTGAGTTGTATATCAAATATTATGCGGAAACTAATACTTGATCTTAAGAAGAATAAACACAAACGAGTTCTCAAACAACACTTCAATATATTAATACGATTGCTCTGAATAGCAATAGGGTTACAATAAACCTTGAAGTGTAAAACAATACGTATGCTAAGATAATCAATCAATCGATATCTAACTCTAACCCTAGAACCTCCTTTTATAGCGTAAGGAGTCCTAGTCGGTTTACAAGACTTCCTATACAAGAAAAATATTCATACGTATCTTTTCTATACTTATCTTAACATACTTTACATAATTAATAAGCAGCAGAGTAATTCTTCTAGCAGCAGAGTCTTCGTGAGCTAGCAACAGAGTTACAATATGCCTATTATACCAAAACAGCAGAGTTATCAAACCAGCAGAGTTCTTGTGCTAATCAGCAGAGTCACATAACTATCCAGCAGAGTTATGTTCTCTCGAATCAGCAGCATTTTAGACCCAACAATCCTCCCCTAAACTTGATATTTTTCTTCAAAAATCATCAAGTTTCCTTAAATCCAACTATCCATCAGGAGGATGCTTCCAAACACTTTACTGTTTTGAAACCTTTGACTTCAGTATCTTCTCATATTTTGTTATCAGTTTATAAGCCTGATTATCTGAAAAGAAACTATTCTGCAATGTCAACATTCCAGGCTTCAACATCTGAGTAATCACTTCTGTATTGTTATTCAAAGGATAATCCTTCTCCACAAGCATGTAGACCTTAACACCCTTACAAACCAATTCATGCACTCCACAGGATTGATACAAATACCACCTATCAACTCCGGAGTTCAACAAATCCCTCCATTCAATATCTCTCTCATCAGGCTCAAACATGTTCTTCAAAAAGTAATAGTGAATTCTTTCATACATCACCTCTGGTCTCTGATCACCATACTTTTCTTTATATAACCTCCAAACCTGCATCACATCATCTCTATCCATAAAATGTAGCATCTGAGAAAATCTAACAAATCCATAATACAGATTATTAGACCTCTTAAACTCCCAGTAAGCTTCACTTCCATCCCTGACTGTATGTGCATAAGAGATGATTGAATATTTTGTATCTAAAGGAACTGCATTAACTATCTCTGGTTC
This sequence comes from Artemisia tridentata subsp. tridentata, assembly GCA_021014915.2. Taxonomy (NCBI): domain Eukaryota; kingdom Viridiplantae; phylum Streptophyta; class Magnoliopsida; order Asterales; family Asteraceae; genus Artemisia; species Artemisia tridentata. The sequence goes on from CP139505.1 coordinate 212,851,314, forward strand.
CTCTTGTGTTACATGAACTGTGATATCCATTGTTCTTTTCATATCCTCAGCAGTTACTTCCTCAAAATGATGCTCATTACTTTCTTCCTTTTCAGAATCACTCTTTACCAATGACTCAGTCTTCCTCTTCTTTCTAGCCATCTGCTTTATTCTCTTACCTGTCCTCTTATAACCAATAACCTTCTTAACTTCTTCTCTCTCAAACTCCATGGTTTCCTTGTCATCTTGTTTCTTTGAAACACTTCCACTCCCAGATGCTTTCATACTGTCAGATCCCATAACTTCTGGATTTCTCTTCTTCTCAGAAACTTTTCTTGGATTTAACTTAGCATAAGTTTCATAAAACTCCTTTTCAATTAAGTGATCTGACTTGCCTTTGAAATCCTTCATCTGATAGTTTCTAGCATTCTTCAAATAGTACTTCATGTCTTTAACCAATGCTTTCCTTGAAGATGACCTTTGCTTGAAACCATGCTTTTGTGCTTCTTTTATCCTTAGAATCAGCTCTTCCCACTTAGTCAGTCCATTCTTTCTAAGTATAAACTCAACAAGCTCTTTTGTCTTTTCAGTTCCATCCAACTGCTCATCATTTGATATCAGCCTAGCTTCACCTCTTACAATCATATTAGAATCAATGAAATACTGCAATTGTTCATCTAATTCTTCTTGATTAACTTCTTTAAATGCAGTGCTTTCCATAAGTTCAGACTGATTTCTTTCTTCACTAGCTGCAACACTTCTTGCATATTCTTCATCCTGAGCAATTTGAGCCTTTTCAGCCAATCTCTGCATCCTTTCAAATTCTTCAGCAGAGTCAGCAACAGGTTGTGTTTGTGATGGTGTAGGTGTTTTAGTTTCTTTGTTCATATTCAGTAGTACTTGAGCTAAGGTTATTTTCTCATCATCTGATTCATCTGATTCAGCAGAGTTCTTAACTCCTGCACTTTTCTCTGTATCTTCAGCAGAAACCTTCAACCTATCAGTAGAGTGATCTTCACCAGCAGAGTCACCCTTTTCACCAACATTTTCAACAAAATCCTTTTCAACCTCCCCTGAACCTATCACATCCTGTTGATCCTTATCATTCACCACAGCCTCTTGATCATTCCTCCCCTGTTTGGAAGCATCCTCTTCCAAACTTGGTTTGGACCTCTTCTTTAGCCTCCCCTCAAGGTGTGTAACCCTTAGCTTAAGTCTTCTAATTTCAGCACCTTGAGTAGCTCTGACTGTCTTTAATTCCTTTCTTAGATCAAGCACCTCCTTTGACAATTTTGTACAATTTTCCGTCAATTCTTTCAATTGTTTCATGATATCCTCACAACTTCGGTCTGTGTAACCTGACCCGAGAGGTTGATCATTGGAATTGACATTTTGTACAGGTGTTTTAGCCGTCAAATCATCAGTTTCAAGTTCAATTCTAGCATCAACACTTCGACCTGTGTGACCTGGTCCGAGAGGTGTATCATTTGCAATGTCAATATGTACATCAGTGTCCATCAATTCAATAGTTTCATCTCTGTCCTCATCACTTCGAGATGTATTACCTTCTCCGAGAGGTGAATCTTGGGACACAAACTCAGTCTCATCCCTAGGATGAACATCTGAGCCCCCCATAAAAGCCATTTGGCTGGGGTTACCACCAGGTGTGTCAGGTTCCTGAGAACCTTCTACAAATGATGTTGCCATGGTTGAGGTCTTAATTATGTTGACACTGTCCTGTTCAACTACTAAGTTGGAAACAGTAGTGCCAGCCTCTTCCATCATGATACCTCCAACACCTGTATCAGCCTCATCTGCTACCATACTGACATTGGCCTGAGGTTGCACAATGTCCTCTTGTGAAGTCCTAGGTGTTTGGGTAGGTTGTGGTTCATGAGATACTGATTCATTCAAACTTGTTGATGAGGATGTGTGATGGGAAGCTGTGGGTGTTCCAGCCTCTTCATCCTCATTCACTGCAGCCACTACATTCAAGATATGCTCAGTTAAGGGAGTTATAACACCAGAAAATCCTTTCCCATTCTTCTTTAAAAATGCAAACATCTTGATGGCCATTCTACTACAGGGCTCAATTTGTGAATGCCTCAATGGTTCCCTTAGCTGTCTATTTATGATAAGTTGTAGAAACCTTGGGTACAAGTAAAACTTCTTTTTAACAAACTTCTTCAACCCCTCAAATATCATACCAGAAAAATCAAATGGCTTCCCTGTAGCTAAACATACCAAAGCCATAGCTTGAGAAGCACTAAACTCATTCCATCCACCTATTTTGGGAAACAAGCAGTGTTGTAGAGTATGCAGTAAAAACTTCCAATGTGGACAGAGACGACCTTTCAATAATGTACTACCAGCCTCAGGTCTCTCATATCCAAAAGTCTCAAGCTCAGTCATAACTACTTCTGAGGTAATAGTAGGGGTGTTGGGGTGCCTGATAAGCGCAAACTTCTCTTAATTGTGGTTTCACTAACTACAATATTCTCCCCATCTACACTACCTATCAATCGTTCCTCACCATCTAATACATCCAACTTAACAGTTGACCAAAATTGCTTCATATGAGATGTATAAATGATAGGATCAGCAGTTAACGCATACCTTAACTTCGAAGCACTCAGGAAATCCATAACCTCATAAAATCCATCAGCGGCAGTAACCTTACTGAGAAATGCTATCTGATTGTGTTCTTTCGGAAACGTTCTTCGAGCCATTTGATTTGGGGGTTTAGGGTGAAATGATATGAATTGTTGTTCTTGAATGTAATTTTGGGCAATTGAAATGTAATGAGATCAAATTGGTGAAAGATACCGTTTTGATCTAAGTAGGGTTTAGAACGCGCCAAAATTTTCAGTTTGACCCTTCAACTTTCAAACTCATCAGCAGAGTTATGAAAGTGTTGACCTAAAGTCAACATTCCCAAAATCTTTAAAATCACCTCCTTAAATACAATACCAACCCCACATTTAACTCCATAAATCCTTAATCACTAAATCAAATCCCCAATTCACAACCCTAACTCAATAACAATCCAACATGAGTTCTTCAAAAACGCCAATCATTGAAATATCTTCAGATTCATCATCTGATGATTCACAAGGTTGGGCCAGTTACTTTCCTAAGAGTGCATCAACATCACAACAAAAAGGAAAAGCAATCATGGAAGATTCATACTCCGATCCACTCCCATCAACACCATCTTCGTTTGAAGATTCAAGCGATGAGGAAACAGCAAATTGGCCTGGGAAACAGCAAGGTTGGCCGAAATCAATGACCTATTATCAAGGGGCCTGGGAAATCATCCCTCCAAAACATCCAATAACCGCTGAACTTCAGAAACAAATGGAGAAAGCCGCAGCCGACTTTGCAAAGAGTGTCCACATTCCACATCCAAAGCCAAGTCCGGTTGAGAAGAAACCCTCTGTGCCAAAGAAGAAAAATCAGCAGAAGAAAGCAGCTCCCTCTACCAGTCAGCAGCAAAATCCACCACCACGTTCAGTGGTACTTGCACTCCCCTGTCCAAGGGTGTTTGAAGCCATGGGCACTAGGGGACCGCGTAGCAAGGTCATGCCAGAATTTGCTAAGATGTAGGTTGTGAATCTATGTAGCTTGTTGTCTTTTGATGTTTCTTTTGAGTGATGGTTGTAAGAAAACTTTCTCTGTACTTTGCTTATAGAATGAATGAACCTTTTAATTTTCCTTGTGTTACTTGAGTATTTGTATATGTATCTGCAAAAGGTTAGTAACAAACAACAAACACAAGCAAGAATATTCCAAAAACAGCAGCAGAGTACCATAGCAACAGACAACTAAACAACTTAACAAACAGCAAATTTTGACTTAACAAACAGCACAAATCCTTACAAAACTTTACAAAAACATACAGAGATAAGATGGTTTAAGATTTAAAGATTGATCATACCAATACTAGCAACTAAAAATTGAAACCTGCTTATGTCAAAACTTTTGGTAAGTAGATCAGCAACATTATTGTCAGTATGTATTTTAACCACTTGAATTAGCTTTTTCTCATAACAATCTCTAATAAAATGATGTCTTATCTCTATGTGTTTTGTTTTAGAATGAAAAACAGGATTTTTGATAATACACATTGTGCTGTTGTTGTCAATGAAAATTTTTGTGTTCATAAAATTGTACCCATAATCCAGCAGTTGGTTCTGTATCCAAAGCACTTGTCCACAGCAGCTAGAAGCAGCAACATACTCTGCTTCAGTTGTTGAATTAGCCACCACTGTTTGTTTCTTACATTGCCAAGAGATAAGCCTATGACCAAGATACTGACAGCCTCCTGTAGTTGATTTTCTATCCATAGTAGCTCCAGCATAGTCACTATCTGAGTATGCTATCAAGTCAAATGGTGAATTATTAGGATACCAAAGACCCAGTTTTGGTTGACCCTTCAGGTACCTAAAAATTCGTTTGACTACTTCCAAGTGTGAAACTTTTGGGGACACTTGGAATCTAGCACAAGTACACACAGAGAACATGATATCTGGCCTTGAAGCAGTCAGATACATCAATGAGCCAATCATTGATCTGTACAGATGCACATCAACCTCTACTCCATCTTCATCTTTGAGCAAAGGCTTGTTCTTATCCATGGGTGTCTTTGCTGCCTTCACATCCTTGAAACCAAATTTCTTTAACATATCAGCCACATACTTGTCTTGGCTAATAAAAATCCCATCTGACTTCTGCTTAACTTGTAGTCCTAGAAAGAAAGTCAGTTCTCCCATAGAACTCATCTCAAACCTGCTGTGCATTAACTTCTCAAATCCTTCACATAACACCTTATTTGTAGACCCAAAAATGATATCATCTACATAGACCTGAACAAGTAGAATATCCCTTTTGTCTTTCTTAATGAACAATGTTTTATTAATGGTTCCTCTGTGAAAACCATTATTCAATAAATACTGAGATAAGGTGTCATACCAAGCTCTAGGAGCTTGATGTAGTCCATACAGTGCTTTCTTCACCTTGTATACCCTATCAGGATACTTAGGATCTTCAAACCCAGGTGGTTGCATCACATAAACCTCTTCAGGTATCTTTCCATACAAGAAAGCACTTTTCACATCCATTTGATACACAGGAAAATTCTTGTATGAGGCATATGCCAAGAAAAGTCTGATAGCCTCCAATCTTGCAACTGGAGCAAAGACCTCATCATAGTCTATCCCTTCTTCCTGAGTGTATCCCTGAGCCACCAATCTAGCCTTGTTTCTGATAACAATACCTCTTTCATCTCTTTTACATCTGAACACCCATTTTGTACCAATTGCCCTTTTTCCATTAGGCAAATCAACTAATGTCCAGACCTCCTGAAGCTTGAACTGCAGCAACTCCTCTTGCATAGCTTCAACCCAACTTTCATCTTTCAAAGCCTTGTGAATGGTCTTGGGTTCTTCTTGAGATAAGAAACAGGCAAACATGCAATTCTGTAAATCCTTGTGGCTATTCCTCGTCTTAAGTGTTTGAGCAAACAATCCCTGATCAAGCAAATCACTCAACCCTTTTGATTTACTTCTAGTCTGAACAGCAAAGTGAACATCACCAATTATTTGCTCCTTTGGATGATTCCTGTGGATTCTTGTTGTTGGTGTGGGACTAACAGGTATTTCAGTTTCCAAGTTTGATAAATCAGCTTCAGCACTAAAAACATCAACAACTTCATCATCAGTATCCACATACACTTCTTCTAATTCAGGCATCTCATCAGCAGAATCATCATCAGAATCACCAGTTATATCAGTAGAGTCCTTTGGTATAGCAGCAGTGTTACCAAACCTAACAGCAGAGTGTTTGTGCCTAACAGCAGAGTGTTTTGGCTTATCAGCAGAGTGTTTTGGCCTGGCAGCAGAGTTAAGAGAACTGCTGCTATGTTCATTCCCTTGTTGCCCATCAACTTCTGACTCTTTATTCCATTCCTTATCATCATTTTTGACATCATGAGAAGGTTCATCATCACCTTCTACATTAACCTTTGGAACTTCCTTATGAACAGCAGCATCATCTGAACTTTTTCCCTCTTTATCTGTTGGTGTGAGGTACTGATCAAACTTGCTTCTTTCAATCAAAACAAACTCCTCTGCAGGCTCATCCTTCTTTTCTTGTGTACCTGCATTAGGGTTAGTTTGTGTACCTGCAGACATGTTAGTAGAACCTGCAATGACTGGTTGATAATTCATACTCTTGGTTAAAGAATCAATATCAAACATCCACTCAGGACCTTTTCCATCAACATTAGGTGTGGATTCTCTAATTCTAACATGCAAATTTTCCACCACATGCCCAGTCCTTTGATTGAAAACCCTAAAAGCCTTACTTTCAGTAAAGTATCCAACAAAGTAACCTATGTCTGCTTTCTCACTAAACTTGCCTAAGTGGTCAATGGTGTTTAAGATAGTGACAGGACACCCAAATGGTCTAAAGAAATCAATCAGTGGTTTCCTACCATGCAATAACTCATAAGGGGTCTTATTGTGAGGTTTAACTATCTTAGTTCTATTTTGCACATAACAAGCAGTGTTGACTGCTTCAGCCCAAAAGATAGTGGGTAACTTAGACTCTGACAACATAGTCCTAGCAGCTTCAATTAATGTTCTATTTCTCCTCTCAGCCACACCATTTTGCTGAGGAGTTCTAGCCACACTAAATTGTCTAGTTATACCCTTTTCTTCATAGAACTGATTCATTACTTGATTCTTAAACTCAGTTCCATTGTCACATCTGATGATCTTAACCTTGTGATTAAATAGGTTTTCTATCCTAGTAATAAAAGCCTTAAGAATACCAGGAGTCTCATTCTTAGTAGCTAGGAAGAATACCCAAGTGAACCTACTAAAATCATCAGTAACCACTAAGCCATACATCTTTTTGTTCAAACTATTCACATAAGTGGGTCCAAATAGGTCCATGTGTAACATAAACAAAGGTTCAGTTATGGAATTCACCAATTTGGACTTACAAGATGCTCTATGTTGCTTTCCCATTTGACAAGCAACACATACTTCAGGATTCTCAAAAATCTTTGAAGGTAATCCTCTGACCAAGTTCCCTTTCACCAACTTGTTGATAGCCTTGTAGTTCAGATGTCCAAGCCTTCTGTGCCATAGTTTAGATTCATCAATTGTGGCTTTGGCAAACAGACAAGTTAAATCTCTTTTGGGAATAATGTTCTTTATGTCCACACTGTATATGTTGTCATTTCTAGGGACTTTAAGAAGTACTAATTTGTCATCAGGTATCTTAAAGTCGGGAGATAAGACAAGACATTCAGTGTCTGTAAAAAGAACAAAATTCTTTCTGTCACACATTTGTGAGACACTAAAAAGATTGAACTTTAAACCATTCACCAAATACACTTTCTCAAAATCCAATTTTCCAGTTCTGATTATGCCTTTTCCTACAATCTTTCCTCCTTTGGGGTCATTCCCAAAGGCAACATATCCACCATCCAAAGCTTCAAAATTCTCCAAATTGCTTTGGTCTCCAGTCATATGTGAAGAGCATCCACTATCAAAAATACATTTGTCCTTTAGCTCCTTTTGTAGATTGCCCTGCACAAAAAGTAAGAGAATTAGTTTCTCTTGGGGACCCAAGCCATTACTGACTTGGATCTACCTTGTGCATCAAAGTAGTCAAATTTCTTCAACTGCATTGGTGCACTGCTGTGTCTGAGAACATTATCTAAAACTTTAACTTTTGGTTTCCAGACCCAGCAAGCTGAGGCTTTAACAGCATAAAAATGATTTCCCACAACAGTGTCGGTAACAACTTTAGGCAAAACAGCAGAGTTTGCTTGAACAGCAGAGTTTGCCTTAACAGCAGAGTTGACTATTTCCTTCTTTATTGGCACTGTTGGTACAATAGGAGAGATAACTCTTGAAGTACCATCTCTCATCAGAACTTCCTTGGGAACCAAGTTTCTTTTGGGGTGAGGGTGAGTCTTTCTAGCAAAGTTTCTATAGTTCACCCTAGTGTATTGATTCCAAGCTGGTTTCTTATAGCACTCATCTTGCAGATGTTCAAAACTACCACAACAATAACATGCCTTCTTAAGTAATTGAAAATCAGTACCTAATTTGTGTGAAACTAGGTTGTTCCAATTTCTCTGGTTTCCCCTAGGCAAGTTATTTGTTCTTTTAGGATATACTCTAGGTGTGTTTTCATACTCAGCCATCTTCCTAGAGATACCTTTACCAAACCTAGGCTTAACAAAATCAACCCTTTTAGCCTCAGGTACTTTTGATTCAACAACAGTAGGAATTTCTTCCTTTTTGTTCTTAGAGGTTGAATCAGTTTCTACTTCATCATCATCACTATCAGACACCCAATCTTCAATCAGGGGTGCTTGTTCATACTTCTTTATCTCAACCTTAGGTGACTCTAATTCTTTTTCATTAGTTTCAACTACAGGTTTACTAGTTTCACCTATAGGTGTGGCTCCAGACTCAGATATGAAAGTCAATGTCCTAGTAGGAGGGGCATTGGCACTAAGCTTTGTAGGGTGAGCAACAGCATTATATCCTATACCATTAAAGTGTCTTCCTAATGGTTTACTGAGAATGTCAGTGGCAAATTGTTGTTTTTCCACCCTAACAATGTGTTTTTCAGTCTCATTTTTAGCTAAATCTCTAGCCTGTTCAGCCTCTCCTACTTTTTCCATAAGAACCTTAATCTCATCATCTTTCTTGATAATTTCATTTTTCAGGATAGTGATCTGATCAAGATATTCAATTTCAACCTTTTTATAAAACTCTAGTTTCTCTTCTAAGTTCTTTAAACCATATTCATAACTAAGATTATCTAGCTTAAGTGTTTCATTTTCCATTTTAAGGCTTCCATTGCTAGACTTAAGTATCTCAATTGTATCAGAACATGATTTAAAAGAACAAGATGATTCATTTGATACCTCAGAGTCTGATCCAGAAGAAGAATAGGCCATGAGAGCAAAATGCTGTACTTCAGGATCTTCTTCAGCTATCAATGCACAATTTGGACCATCTTCAGCAAGATCACTCCAATCAAAATCACCTAACCCATCACATGATACCATAGCAGTAGTAGAATTTGGCTCTTCATCAACAGACTTCTTGAAATTTTCATTGCTTCTTTTTGGTGCTTTGCATTCTCTTGCAAAGTGTCCCTTCTTTCTGCAGTTAAAACATTCAGCCTTTGACTTATCAAATCCCACACTCTTGTTCCTTCTGAACTTCATCTCTTTCCCAGTGCGCTTAAGAAACCTTCTTGCCCTCATAGTAAGCATTGCAAATTGCCATTGCATATCGATCTCCTCAACATCATCAGGATCAAGTTCATCCAGATCTTGAGGCATGACTGAAGTACTTGTAGTAAGTTCAGCCAAATAAGCACAAATTGCAGCATCACTGATGGTGTTGGTGTTAGCAGAGTCAGCAGCAGAGACATGTGAACCAACAGCAGGAGCAAAAGCACCACCAGCAGAGTGCTGTTCTTGATGTCTACCAGTATTCTTGCTGTTTGAGGAAACAAAAGCAAGATTATTTGTGGTAGAAGATAAACTTGACAATCCTTTCACTTCAGATTCATAAACCTTCAAGTTGTTGTACAGATCGTCCAATGTCATAGTATCAAAATCTTCCTTGTGCCTCCAAACCACTGTATGAGTGTTCCATTCAGAAGATAGACTTCTCAGAAACTTTAGATTAACATCTTCTTGAGATGGTTCAATCTTCAAAAGAGCCATCTGACTGGTTAACTTATGAAGTCGATCATAGGTTCCCTCAATGTTCTCAGAACCCAAAGCAGAAAAAGTCTCAAGGTGATTAAAACTCAATTGATAATCATTAGGTATTCCCATCATGAGAATACTGTGAGCCTTAACCTCCAATTTTCTCTGTGCTTTCTCCTCACTTGTCTTGAGAGTCAAGACTGATCCAGTAGCAGTCTTGGTTTGCACCTTGTCGCCTTCAAGAACAACATCCCAAAGTGAGTAATCAACCATTCGCATGTATTGTTGCATCCTCATCTTCCAGATCTCATACTCTCCAGTCTTGAGCATGGGAACTCTTGATGCAGTAACCATGTGTGTTGAATCGGAATCCATTGCTAAATTTGATGATTAGCAGATCTTGTATTCAGAAATTCTTCTTGGTACCAGTTTCTAGATCACAAGCTCTGATACCACTTGTTGATCCCAGTTGAGCTTCACGATCTTATTAATTACTTTAGATAAATCTAAGGTAATCGGTATAGAAACTGATCTTGAGTTGTATATCAAATATTATGCGGAAACTAATACTTGATCTTAAGAAGAATAAACACAAACGAGTTCTCAAACAACACTTCAATATATTAATACGATTGCTCTGAATAGCAATAGGGTTACAAGAAACCTTGAAGTGTAAAACAATACGTATGCTAAGATAATCAATCAATCGATATCTAACTCTAACCCTAGAACCTCCTTTTATAGCGTAAGGAGTCCTAGTCGGTTTACAAGACTTCCTATACAAGAAAAATATTCATACGTATCTTTTCTATACTTATCTTAACATACTTTACATAATTAATAAGCAGCAGAGTAATTCTTCTAGCAGCAGAGTCTTCGTGAGCTAGCAACAGAGTTACAATATGCCTATTATACCAAAACAGCAGAGTTATCAAACCAGCAGAGTTCTTGTGCTAATCAGCAGAGTCACATAACTATCCAGCAGAGTTATGTTCTCTCGAATCAGCAGCATTTTAGACCCAACAAAAATAATCTAAAAAGTAAAAAGCTTAAAACTTTATAACTAAAAACTATTAGATCTAGGTCCACCCGAAGCTAAGTTGCCTACTACGAAGAATAGACGCGAATCGGGTATATTTAAGGACTAGATCTAAATGAACAAGCTATTAAATAGCTTATTGTTCAAAAAATACTCAAAAAGTTTCAAACTTTTTATAAAAAAACTTGATAAAACTAATAGATCTAATAAATAAGCTATATAAAAAGCTAAAAATAAAGAAAAGTGCTCTCAAACTAAGAGGTGTCAAGGCTTATTTGAAAAATAAGCCGAGCTTAATAAGCTCATGCATCTCTTTTTGTGTTTGAATCGAGCTGAGCTAGAGGGTGAAGAAGAGAAATAAAAAGATGTAATAAGCTAATAAGCTAATATAACTTATTAGATGAGAAAAAGAAAAAGAAAATAAAGAAAGAGATGAGAAGAAGAGAAACAAGCCTAAGTAATAAACATCTTTTTCATTAATAAGCTAAAAAAGTTTTACAAAATAAGCACTACAAATAAGCTCAAAGATATTAAATTTTAATAAGAAGAAAGAAACATAAAAAAAAGCGAACTGCTACTCTAAAAAATAAATACAACTGTGTGTTGTGATTGAAAATAAATGAGCGGAGTTAATATCCTAGAGCCCTCGGATCATGTGCATTTTATAGCCTCAATTATTCTCGACCCTTCCTAAGATGACAGCCCATTTATGCCACATGGCGCGATCGAATTGGTTGAAAAAAACTCGGTGCGTGTGAGATTGTGAGGCAGCAGAGTCACGTGCCCTTGTGATGAATTATTTGAAAAGAGTTTTGTTTCACGTGCCATTCAACTAAAATATCTGTTCCTTTTTTTTCTGTCGCATGCTCCCCAATTTTAAAGATATTACTTCTTTTCTCTTTGTCTTTTGCGGAGGTCTTCAAGTAGCAGTTGGGCTATCTATTTTTTTTTCTCTTCTCTACGTGGGCTTGAAGAAATATGAACCAAATTAATATCTTGATAATAAGCTTTGGACTTGGGCTTCATTAGCTTGCTGGGCTGAGCCCACTCTTGCTTGATAGATTCCTCATACTAATTCAGGCGCTGCACATGTCTTCACTTAAATCAATTCTTCATTTGATCTACACGTGAATTATAGATTCCATATTCAACTTTAATTGGTTTATTTTAATAGATGCTCATTTAAATATACTTTGTTTTCATGTTGTGCTTTGGAGCATTTTCTTCAACTTGGGCTTTAGGCTTCAATCTTTAATAAAACTTGGAGTCCACTAGATCTTCAAATTAATCTTCATTTTAGCTTCGCATTTGCTTGAAAAATTCTCAAACGGTACTTTGGCTTGACCTGGTAATTTCGTGCTCTTTCCAATGGAGTGCTCGGGTAATATCCGTTTTTGCTTTATTTTCAAACCCTTGTACCTGCACGACATAATAACAAAAACCAAACATATTTGCAATATAATTTCACATGTTTTATTGTTATTAGTCTATTTTAGTGTGTTTTTCCGGTATAAAAATGATGTGTGTTTAGGCACACATCACACCTCCTCTTGGAATTGTGGTGTAGTAAAGTGAATCTCCAGTATGGTCACTTGTGCATTCTTCCATCCGCGAGTCTGCTTCTACTCTCAATTCATCTTAGTACAACTAAAATGGATAGAGAAGCAAGACTGCGGTTTTAAGACATGTCTTCAGCATAGTTCGAAATTCGCCCACTCAACTGCCGTCATCGCCAGATGCATGGTAGTGTTGTCTGCTACAATCTCTGGACGCCAATCAAATCTACTTCTTTCAGAATAAAGGGTCATTCTACAAGATGGTCTACATGTTCCTCTTCGTGCATAAAACTGAAATACTTCTCAGAGGTTACTCTCAAATAGTCATCTCTTTTCTTAGAAGTCCTTGGGGTTGCTTCTTCAATCCTTCAATCATTAAAAGAGGCCGTCTGGTACGGAGTTTACAAAGATAGAATCGATCATTGATACGCTGAATTGAAAGGCGGTAATGGTAGTGATACGATTAGGTTTACGATAGTTGATACGCTGACGCAAAATTTTCTCTTTCTTCTTCATAAACTAATAGGGGTATTCAAAGTAAACACTGAGGTGAACAAGGTCATATTCCATCAGCTTCTTCAATCTCTCAACTTCTATAGCATCATGGTTCATCAACTGAGATCGGTTCAAATTCAATTCCACTTCTTAAACAGGAGGGAAACCGAAGAGTTTCATCAGAACCACCAGAATATTTGCACAACAAAACTTCCAATGCCAAGTTTTCTAAGAGTGGATAATAGGTGTCAGGAGACAATCAATAATCAAGTGAGATTGAGGTAAATGTTTCCATAACAGCGTTAAGCTTAACAGATTAGAGCGGTTAAAGGTTATCATAACGAAAGTGGGATGAAACATATTACTAAAGGTTACAAATTAGATACGGTAGTCCCTGGCAGCGTATGAGGGCCAGCCAATCCATAACTTAAAGACCTCAAAATCGAATATGTCAAAAGTAAACGGATTCGTATGATGAGTACGGTCGCCAAGCCAGACAGATAGTTCATATATCAAGGTCAAGTACATGGTTCATCAAAGTGTGGAGATAGATAAACGAACAATTCAAGGTGTTGGATTCTTGTTTGGCTAAATAGCATAAGTGGCAGGTAGGTTGTGAGTCATCGGTAATACGAACATCGTATAACTGTAAAAAAATGAGGCATATAGAATATCAGTAATCTGCATCATCATGCTCAGATTACAATTTCACCTCGAGACAAAATTATCGTCACAGTCCATGGCTAATAATCACCAGAGTTCTCATAGGAGTAGTAACGGACTTTGCAAGGACAGAGTAATATCAGATGATACATTTATATCCAGCATGGGTAATTAATTCACAGAATGTGTCAAGCACCTTAAGGTTAAATGACCTTTGGAATGGTCAGAGGAGTATCAAACTGCTTATCAAATAGGTCGGAAGTGAAGAACAAAATCAGGTAGAGATAGCAAAAGTTTAACAATCGGAAATCATGGTAGGGAGTTCAAAATGGTTTTCAAACACCGAAGGTGAAACATCAGAGGGTAGTCGTCAATGATCAATCAACCTATCCTTTATCAGACTAAAATCAAAATTAACTATTCAATGGAAAAACAGATTGACAACGCAAGTCTTATCGTTTAAAAATGAGAGGAAAGCATTCTTATACACGTGGTTAAAACACCACCAGACTTCTCATGGAAACGGAGATGTTTAAGACGAACTCAAATAGGGTCAGAAGATTCATAGATTATCAAAAGCAAGTAACAGAATGTATCAAGTAGGTTATCGTCATGGAGATTCTCAGAATACCCGAAGAGACATCAAAATGATTAACAAAAGAATCAGAGGTCGGAGTCGGAATCTTAGGTGGTGCAAAGCGTGAGCTTTCAATCTCCAAAAGTGATTTCAACAAACAGGGCATAAATCAGAGTGATGCGGAAGCAATGATACTTAAACATAAGCCTTATAGTCTACCCATTCCTCACTGGTCAGAACTTAAGTTCCTATAGGGAAATCCTAAAGCAAATCTTAAAGGTTGTCTTATGAGCGCCTACAGTGGAAACTTAATGGTCCAAACTTCACAGGTCAAGGGTAAATGTATTACGAGTCGCAACCTGTCTCTGATACCATAAATTGTAACACCCCAACCCGACAAGGGTAAAGATATCACAATAATGGTTTCATATCAGATCAAACAAAGCATACATCTACAGTAATACAAGAATTCTCAAAGGTTACAAATGAAATACAGATACTATAAGGTTACAAATGAACTTCCACTAAATACAAATTCCGAAATAACAATAATAACTTCTAATCACTTCTAAATCCAGAATAGCTATCAGTCTTCTAAGTCTACAGGTACTCTCCACCCATTCCCAGCTTCTTACTAAAAACCTGCCGCAGGAAAAGAAATGCGGCTGACCTACGAGAGCTCAGTGAACAGATATAATGATAACAAACAGTAATAGAGAATAGTACTGAGTAACAGAAACAAAGGTCAAACAGATGTAATATGGTCCAAGGGATAAGTCAATGAATAATTATAAAGGAAAGAAAAAGAGGGATAGTAATCCACCACGAGCCCAGAAACAGATCATATCATATCGTAACCACAAATCTTCAAATCATATAGAGGGGAGACCTCTCAGATAATCAGATAATATGAGGGGTGTCCTCATTCTTCAAATGGAGTAGCAATCTCCCAGAAATTGTGAAGGGCTTGTATAGCACACAGTACCAATCACCAGAACAGAAATCATATCATATATAGTTAAATCCACTAAACAGAACAGAATCTAGGATTGCAACCCATACGCCCCTGCAGACAACTCACAATCATAATAGCCATGGCAGATAACAGAAAAGGGACGGTGTGAGAAATCACTCACCCACACATGAGTCACGCCAATGGTGCATCAATGGCATGGCCAGGTTACCTTCCTGGCTAGGGAAACAGAAATGGCTCGGGTATTAAACTAAGAGTCAAGTATCATATCAAATCAGAGTGTCACGTCAAAAGGGTCATATATCAGAAGCTGCATATCAATATCTCAGAAGTAATATCAAAGGTCCAACTTAGAGTTTATCAGATCAAAGTTCATATTAAATAATCAAGTCAGGGTTCCGAACAACAGTTCATTTCAAAAGTTTCTATCAAAAGTCCTTTTTAAAACAATCCTTTATTCATGATTTTCATAAAACGATCCTTTAAAGTAGTTTTCATAAAAATAATCTTTCAAAACGGTTTTTCATAAAAATAGTCTTCCAAATATAGTATTCACAAAATTTAGTAACATTTTATATAAAAGTGGTTTCGCCTCATTGATAAACATCTTTTTAAAATGGTTTTTCTCAAAACGTTTTCAAGGCATAATTATAAAAGGTTTTGATAACATAGCTTCATATCAGAGGTCATATCAAATGGGATCAACAGAGAAGGTTCAAGCGAAATGGAATCATAGCAATCAACTCAGAAAATTAACGGATCAGAATACGAAGGAGATCATGAGAAACCTTAAAAGAAAAGGTCAGAATATCTGTACCTTAAGCCGTCCGGGAAACACACACTAGAAACATAAGGATCGTAAGCAAACTCCCTCTTCAGCGAATCTACACGAATTCATGATCGACTTCATATTAATATCTTATTTAAATCATATTACTTATTTTAGTCGGCTTTCCATTCTTTAGTAACTTTCCTTTTATAGCGGCTTTCCAAAAATAGTAACTTCCCAAATTAGTAACTTTTTTGGAATAGTAATTTAATACTTTAAGGTTATAATTAACAATAAAACAATATTTAAGGGTTATAATGACCAATATAATAGTTTAGGGTTAATTGTGCCAAATTAATAAAGTTTAGGGTCATAAAAGTAAATTATCAAAATTTAATATTTAAAAATGTCAAATAATTAACCTTAGGGTTTATATTATAAATTCTATCAAAATGAAAATTTAGGACTCCGTCGTTTCATAATTTATTTAAACGTACCCTCGACATTAGTGTAGACCGCGACGACCAAAAATACAATTATTCACATGTATACCCCATACTCGTACCATTTTAATATATTGCTATAACAGAGTACATAATATAATATTAATAGCATAGTATAAAAGATTACATATTGATCTAACATATTACATATTATAATATTAGTAGCATAATAGATCAGAATATATTTCATATTGATCTTAACGTGATATAGCATAATATATATAATATGAGCAGCATGTATAATATAGGTCAAGATATACCTCAACTGAAACAAAACCAATTCGAGGAGACGAGGACCATCACTTAGATTCAACAGCCATGATTGCACCCACAACCAGGCGTACAAGACACGAGCCTATGACTAGCGGCCAAAATCTTAATCACCCATGAACCGAAACCATATCGTAACATAATTCACAGCCCGAACTCGAACTAGAACAACCGAAATCAAAGCTCTCGAGACGTACAAGAACCAGACAGCCAGAACGACCAATGCCAATGCCCAAGTGACCAAACCACCTACGTGAGCAAAACGAGGTTTAACTGCACCCAAGCCAGGACACCAAAGCCTTGTGTGAACCCAAACTCGAACACGAACCCAAAATTCTAACTCTATTCGAACATGGACTGAAATTAGACTCGAGTAACAACCCGAACCGGACTCGAACTAAAACAAACGAACCCAACTTGGCCTCATGCGAGTACACACTCGGTTTTGTTCATGCCAATGTGTATTTGAGATCTGAGTTTAGAATAACGAGAACACGAACCAAGGGAGCACCCCAACGGAACTACCAACGATCACCTTCCTAGAAACCTTCGTACCACGTTAAATCTTGGAGCTTAATGAACAACCGACTACTAGGTGTCTTTTTAGGGTTTTAAGCGTGAAAGAAAATATGTTGTATACGGTTGATATAAGTGGGTGATGTGAAGGAGAAGTGTCGAGTCTATAGGAGCAGTTGGGGACTATATCCTCTTCTTGTCGACTCCTGGTTATCAAGAATAGTTGAATCGTGTCTTTGTTTATCAAGGTGGATCGGTGTTGTAGCTGCTTATGTTTGTGTTTTATTTTCTTAGGGTTAACAGGATGTGTGGGGGCAAAAGAGGGTATACGATCTTCCTGAACTTTGGAAGGCGATGGAGAAGGAGTCAAACAAACCGTATCTTTTGTGGAGAAATTAAAGGGGAGGAGCATAGTTATAAGGGGAAAGGTTTAAATGTCCATAATGTGTGTTTACTTTCTTTCAAAGTGCCAGTTATATTGTACCATGATGGAGCCGAGATTTTTGGATTGAGTGAGTAAAAGTCGGATAACTATATACTTAAATGATCAATCTCAATTTTGTACGTAAATATATTTAAAGTGGTTGTTGTAGATTTTGTCTTTAACAGATTAATAGTTTTAAAAGCTTTGGAAGATGACAAAGCGAGTTAACAATAGTATATATTATTATGCAACAAGAAATTGGGTTATGTAATAAGACTACTAAACGTGTGATGACTTAGGGAATTTAGGAAAGTTTCAATTATGTAGCAAATTCATATTATTAACGTGTAACTTAGGTTATATGTTCATATCGTATAGTTTGGAGTCATAAAATGTTATATAACTCAAGTTTTAATTTATAGCGCATTTCATAAGTTTTTAAATTTTCAAATTCAGAGGGTATTTTGGTCATCTCTGATTGTGGAAATTTTGGGGTTTTACAGCAGTAATCACAATGAAAGGGAAACAGATATTCCAGAGAGCAGTTCATACTGCTGAGCCAAGTGTTTCAATTGTTACAGCAAATCAAGATGATAATGACTCACCAGTTCAGCCTGCTCCTCAAGAGGCTGATTTTGATTTCTTTGGAACTGGACTTCATAATTTGCCCATCGATTATGAAGCTCCATCTACACCTCCCACAATTGTTCACAAACATCATCTTATTACCAATATCATTGGTGATGTAAAATCTGGAGTCAAAACAAGAAGTCAAATACAAGATCCAGATCATCATGGCTTTCTTAGTGTGGTTTATGATCAGAAACATCATGAAGCTGAGCATGAGTGTATGTTTGTATGCTTCTTATCTCAGGTTTAACCCAAAAATGTGTTCAAGGCTTTAGAGGAATCAAGTTGGGTTGAGGCAATGCAAGAAGAGTTACTTCAATTCAAGATTCAAAATGTTTGGGTTCTAGTTGATCTTCCAAAAGGTATGAGAGCTATTGGCACTAAGTGGGTTTTCAAAAATAAGAAGGATGAGAGAGGTCTTGTGATCAAGAATAAAGCTAGACTGGTTGCTCAGGGGTATACTCAGGAGGAAGGTATTGACTATGAGGAAGTTTTTGCTCCTGTTGCCAGGTTTGAAGCCATAAGACTTTTTCTGGATTTTGCTTCTTTTAAAGGATTTACAGTTTATCAGATGGATGTCAAAAGTGCCTTTCTTTATGGTACTATTGATGAGGAGGTCTATTGCTCTCAACCTCCAGGCTTTGTTGACCCAGACCATCCTGATAAAGTTTATAAGGTAGTAAAAGCTCTTTATGGTCTGCATCAGGCTCCAAGAGCTTGGTATGAAACCCTTGCTACATATCTTTTGAAGAATGGTTTTTACAGAGGTAAAATTGATCAAACTCTTTTTATCAAGAAGGACAAAAAATGATATCCTGTTGGTTCAAGTTTATGTTGATGATATCATTTTTGGTTCCACAAAGAGGTCAATGTGTAGAGAGTTTGAGAAGCTGATGAAAGATCAGTTTCAGATGAGCTCCATGGGAGAGCTTACTTTCTTTCTAGGACTACAAGTTTAACAAAAGTCATATGGGATATTTATCTCTCAGGATAAATATGTTGGTGATATTCTGAGAAAGTTTCATTTTACAGATTCAAAAGTTGTTAGTACACCAATTGACAAAGACAACCATTTGTTATTGAAAGATCACAGTGGTGAAGATGTGGATGTGCACATGTATAGATCGATGATTGGGTCTCTGATGTATCTTACTTCATCCAGGCCTGATATCATGTTTGCATTTTGTGCTTGTGCAAGATTTCAAGTTCATCCTAAGGTGTCTCATCTGACAGCAGACAAAAGGATCTTTAGATACCTTAAAGGTCAACCTCAACTGCGTTTATGGTATCCAAAGGAGTCTGCATTTGATCTTGTGGCATTTCAGATTCAGATTATGCTGGTGCAAGCATGGATAGAAAGTCTACAACTGGAGGTTGTCAGTTCCTTGGTTGCAGATTGATATCTTGGCAGTGCAAGAAGCAGACAATGGTGGCCACTTCTACTACTGAAGCAGAGTATGTGGCAGCTGCAAGTTGTTGTGCTCAAGTTTTATGGATTCAGAATCAACTACTTGACTATGGGTACAATTTCTTACACACCATTATCCATATTGATAACAACAGTACTATGTGTATTATTAAAAATCCTGTTCAGCATTCAAAAACTAAGCATATTGAGATTCGACATCACTTCATCAGAGATTGTCATGAAAAAGGATTAATTCAAGTTGTCAAGATTCATACTGATGACAACTATGCTAATTTGCTCACCAAAGGTTTTGATGTGGGAAGATTTCAATACTTGGTTACAAGTATTGGAATGCTTAATCCTTCTGATTAAGTCTCAACATGATTATGTTTTCCAAAAGGATTTAGTACTGCTGTTGTATCAGTCCCGACTGCTTGTTGTAATAGTTTTTGTATCTGTTAGCATATGGCTTTTTCGTTTGGTCAAAAAAAAAGTATTCTTCTTTGTTTTTCTTTTAAGCTAACATATGCAGGGTACATGAGGAGTATGCTTGGAGCTTTCCAGTGTGAATTTTTGTTCACACAACAAATGGTAATTTATTCACCATGTCTGACAAACATAAGAATCAACTAGTCCAGTACAAACGGTTTCTGGTAAAGACTTATCAAATCCGTTTATGGTTGACAGTTTACCAAGCCTATGGTAATCTATTTGCTATGACAGGTAGTGAGAGATATTATCCGTTTTCATTTATGAGATATACTTTTATGACACCTGAGAGATGTGAGTATCTAAACACTACTTGTGAGGTGCTAGTTTGTAATCTCCGTGCTTATTATGATTAAAGTGGAACGACTATTTATTGTAATTACTTTTATATTAGCATTAAATGACCCCTAACTTGTATTTTGATTAGAATAAAAGCGCATTTTCTTGACGACAAGCAAATCTCAAGTGTAAGGGTATTTGATGAAGCGAAAAGTGTACCGCTTTTAGGGGGTCATTTAAGCCCTAAATCGTATTTATTTGATCAAATATTGCCCTAAATCGTTCCTTTTGTCATTTTAGGTACTTTGGAGAAGAAATCTGGAAAAAGAAGCATTTTGGACATTTTTGGAGCATAAAAGTGAAGAAAACGACAAAGTCTCAAAATCGGATGGAAAAGTACCTTTGACGGTGTCAGGGATTGTTCTAGACGGCGTCATGGCTTGGAAAAAGAGGTGGATATGAAAAATACACGTGATGAAGCGAAAAGTGTACCGCTTTTAAGGGGTCATTTAAGCCCTAAATCGTATTTATTTGATCAAATATTGCCCTAAATCGTTCCTTTTGTCATTTTAGGTACTTTGGAGAAGAAATCTGGAAAAGGAAGCATTTTGGACGTTTTTGGAGCATAAAAGTGAAGAAAACGACAAAGTCTCAAAATCGGCTAAAAAGTACCTTAGACGGCGTCAGATATTGGTCTAGACGGCGTCATGGCTTGGCAAGAAAAAGGTGGATATGAAAATTACTCATGATAAGCCAGAGAAATTTGCATGGTAATTCTGACGGCGTCACCCTTTGGAGTGATCAAGGTCGTCACGGTATAAGTTAAAGCGGGACGGCGTCACGCATAATTCTGACGGCGTCAAGCCTTGATAAGCCAGAACGGATTTTGGAGAGCTAAAGAGGGACGGCGTCAAGAAGGCCATCCGGGAACCCTAAAAGCGGCGAGGTGACGGCGTCACACTCCATAACGTGACGCCGTCAGATCTGAAAGTCTATATATAGTTTTGCAATTTTTTGTCATTAGTGTGGAACTTATTGTGGAACTTTGTTTGAGAAAAACCCTAAGACGATTTTAGCAGCTTTTTCAAGGCTTTTTGCCTTGAGATCTTCCATGTTACATTGAAGATAAGTTATCAATTAATCATTCAATATGTCTATTGTTTGTTTGATTCTATCTTGTTCTTGTCTTTTGTTTAACATGATAGGCTAGGTTTTCTTTGTGTTTGCTTAGATCTAATGAAACCTAGCTATTGATTATTGGTTATTAGTGTGTTATTAGTTGTATTGGATGATTGTTTATCTATGTTAGGCTTAAGAAAACTGGCTAACTTCCTATACGGTAACTTGCTTGAACGTCTTAAGAAACATGAACCAATGCGTACTAAAGGTTTTTATGGTTGTATTTAATGCATGAGCGAATTCTAGTGATCCCATGTTAGGAGCTTCCTAGCCGGCTCGACATAGGAGTGAAGTAGGAGTTCATAGAGTTGGGGAAGTACGTACGCCACCCCACGATTGGTATTAAGGAATACACCCGTCATCCACGCAATTAATACACACTAATCAACCGGTAAAAGATAGTTAGGGAGTAAGGAAATCTAAGTAAACACATTTCTCTCCACATAAGTTTTACCACATTTTCATTTTCTGTTATTTTATTTTATTTGCATTCGTAGTAACTTGGGTTAGTTGACTAGCAACTAATTCCGCCCACTCTTTCAAACCCGAGATTTTACTTGCTTTCATAAAATTATAAAAACATAAAAAGAATCTTCTCTCACCCTTAGACCTATTAGAGTAGTTTTTCATACCTAACGAACACTATTCCCTGTGGAGAACGATCAATCCCCCGTACTTACCACTACACTATACTACATCAGTCAGGTACACTGCCTGGTGGGGTTGTAAGCCTCTTGAGATCCCTCGAGAGGTAAAACCTGTTGTAAGGTTGCAAAACCACGCATCAAGTTTTTGGCGCCGCTGTCGGGGAATAGTTATTGCTTAGGTTGAATTTTTATTTTATAGGTCTACTCACTAGATTCCTTTCTAGTGAGATTTTTATTTTATTTTTCTAGGTTTTCTTTAGTCTATCTTTTTTCTTCGTTTCTTTGTTCGTAACCATTACCATCCGACATCATGGAAGGTGGTATTATCCTCGATCCCAACAACCCACCACAACAACCACCACCTCCTAGAGCCCGTACTTTAGGAGAGTACTCCCGTCCTAGCCACCATGGCTATCGAAACACCATTGAGCTCACTCAAGGAGCCAATGTCACTCCCTTGCGATCCGACACCATCCGGTTGGTGCAAAGCGGATGCGCATTCCATGGACTTCGTTCTGAAGATCCTAACCAACATCTCAAGGACTTTCTCAAAATCGTTGATTCTATAGACCTTGATGTTGCCACTCGAGAGACGACCCGACTGCGTCTCTTTCAATTCTCTTTGCGGGACCAAGCTAGTCAATGGCTAGAACGTCAACCCGCAGGTTCCATCACCTCTTGGGATGATCTCACCACTCGTTTGCTTGCTTAGTTTTTCCCACCGGGAAGAACTACCAAGTTAAGGAATGATATCTTGATGTTCCAACAACGTCAAGGCGAAACCCTCTACGAGGCATGGACTCGATTCAAGGACTTACTCCAAAAAGTCCCTCACCATGGCATAGAACTTTGGCTCCAAGTCCAAATCTTTTATGACCATATCAATCTCTCTACAAGGCAAATCATTGACCAATCGGCCGGTGGTAAGCTACGTTATCTAAGTGCGGAACAATCATGGGCTCTCCTAGAAGATCTTGCTCTTTATGACAACGAAAGTTGGAGTGATCCCCGTGATTTGAATAAAACGGTCAAGGCAATATCTTTGCCTTCGAACAATTCAAGCACTTCCGACCGTAGGATCATAGAACTTGAAGACCAAGTCAAGTTTCTCATGAAATCCTACGAGGCTCCTAAACCTTCAAGCCAAGTGAACAAAATCACTTCTTCATGTGAATTATGTAGTGGTCCCCACGACACTCGTGATTGCATGGAACTCCCCGAACAAGCTTTTGTGGACTACGCATCCTCGCGTACAGATGGAGCGGGAGACAAGTGGTACACTTTCAAACCCGAGCCAAACCACTACGGTGATTCATACAACCCCTCATGGAAAAATCACCCGAACCTTAGGTGGAAACAAAACCAAAACGCACAACAAACCAATTCTTCCAACCCACCTAATCGTTTCCAATCAAGCGGTTCCAACTCGAACCGTACTTTCAACAACAATCCTTCCGGCAATGGTAGTACCGATAACTTTGAAGGATTGATGTCTCAATTTATGGCATCTCAAGAAGCTCGTTTAGCCAAGTTTGAAACCGATTTCAAACAAAAACAAAGCGAGATGACCAATAAGATTGACACTTTGTTGAAAGCCCTCAATGACCGAGAAATGGGAGCACTCCCTAGCAACACGGTCAAGAACCCGAAACTAAACGTCAACGCCATTTCATCGGTTTCGTCTCCTAGTTCTTGTCCACAATATTATTCGGTCAATTCCATGAGCACGTGTTTCAAACAAACCCAAGTTGTAGTTGAAACACCTCCCACTCAAAACCTTGACGAAGAATTCAAGGAGCTCCACCTTGAAAGTCCGGTTGTTGATGAGTTGGATGAGAAGAAGCTCAAGTTAGGCGAAAAAGGGACCGCCTTTGTTCAAAACAAGCTACCTAAGAAGTTAGATGATCCGGGCTTATTTGTTCTACCTTGCAAGATCGGTAATTCGGAGGCTTATGACACATTAGCCGATCTTGGATCAAGCCTTAACCTACTTCCGTTACCTCTCTACACCTCTCTAAAACTAGGAAAACTTGAAGAAACCGAGGTGATAATAGGCTTAGCGGATGGAAGTGTTGCTTACCCGGTTGGAGTAGTCAAGGACGTGTTAGTACACATAGGAAAACTAACCATTTTAGCCGATTTCCACGTCCTTGATATGGTTAGCGACCCTACATGCCCCTTGTTGATAGGTAGAGGATTTTTGGCGACCGCTAGTGCTATGATTGATTGTAAGGAATCTAAGATAGCGATAGGAGAAGGTGATACTTGGTCAGTCTATGATGTTAAGAAACATGCCTATGATACTAGTGAGGAACCGACACCCCATTGGTTAGAATCAAATAGGAGACCATCTAGATATGGACCTTGGATTGATAGAGACTTCATAAGACCCCAACGCCCATTTTACCTAGAAGAGGACTTTGTTAACCGAACACATACGGTAGAGCAACTCTTAGCTAGGGATACCGAATTGGATCCATTTGAAGACCCTCTAGTTTTTAGGAAGATGATTGATTTCCTAGGAGTTTTGCCAATTAACCTAGGAATGAATAAGTGGACTCGTGAGGACGATGATTATAAGTGGGATTGGGACAAACCACCCAAAGATGGAGATGGGTCATGGCATATTAAGATGACATTATATGACCCGGATGGAGAGAAGTTTGAAAGGATATATCGTACTAAGTGGACCAATAGGAAACTTCAATCCAAGCTTAACCCTAAAGACGTCCTCGATGACGAGCTTACTTACATAGGGTAGCGTGACTTTGAGTCTAGCTACAAGACTCGTTAATAAAGAAAAGCGCTTCTTGGGAGGCAACCCAAGTTTTATTTGCTTTGTGTGTTTACTTATTTGTTTGTTTGATTTTATTTGTTTCCGTATGTATGTTTTAATTTTTATTATTATTGATTCATGTTCAAAAACTAATTTGTGAAAATGCTTTATTTTGTTTTTAACTTCGTCTTAACTACATATAAAGGTATTTTGCAAAAGTTAAGTGTAAGGGAGATCTAAATCGGTTTATTAGAACAAATGAACATGAATCGTAATAATATTAAATGATCATACATATTAGTATTTGTTTGAGTCAAATGCTTGTATCGAGTCATAATGATGTTTTGCAGGAATTCCAGGAAGTAAGGTATAGGTTTTTCCAAAATTTTTCCGGAAACGTAACATGAGAATTCTGTCAGATCATTTCTGACGGCGTCAGGCTTAATTTTCTGAAAATTTTTGAAAGTTTTGTTTTCATAAAAAGTTTTTATTAAATCTCCAACTTATAATCTCCAGGAATCTGCAAAATTATCATTCCACAAGCATTATATCCTTATATATATAGATTTTATCCCGCCGATGTTATGCAGGTTTTCGTGTTTGTTTTCTCAGGTTTAACAGGTTATTTTGGACAAGGAGATGTTTGTTGGATCAAGCTTATGGCGATGCATTAGTCTTGGAGCTTCAACATTACCTTGGAAGAAGATCTAACCGTGTTACCACATTATCCACCGAGCGAATCAGGGGAGTATTTGATTTCATTCTTTTACTTTATGCTTTTACATCTTGTTATTTGAACATTGGGGACAATGTTCATCTTAAGTGTAAGGGGGGGGGGGGTAATTTGCTCACCAAAGGTTTTGATGTGGGAAGATTGCCATGAAAAAGGATTAATTCAAGTTGTCAAGATTCATACTGATGACAACTATGCTAATTTGCTCACCAAAGGTTTTGATGTGGGAAGATTTCAATACTTGGTTACAAGTATTGGAATGCTTAAATCCTTCTGATTAAGTCTCAACATGATTATGTTTTCCAAAAGGATTTAGTACTGCTGTTGTATCAGTCCCGACTGCTTGTTGTAATAGTTTTTGTATCTGTTAGCATATGGCTTTTTCGTTTGGTCAAAAAAAAAAGTATTCTTCTTTGTTTTTCTTTTAAGCTAACATATGCAGGGTACATGAGGAGTATGCTTGGAGCTTTCCAGTGTGAATTTTTGTTCACACAACAAATGGTAATTGATTCACCATGTCTGACAAACATAAGAATCAACTAGTCCACTACAAACGGTTTCTGGTAAAGACTTATCAAATCCGTTTATGGTTGACAGTTTACCAAGCCTATGGTAATCTATTTGCTATGACAGGTAGTGAGAGATATTATCCGTTTTCATTTATGAGATATACTTTTATGACACCTGAGAGATGTGAGTATCTAAACACTACTTGTGAGGTGCTAGTTTGTAATCTCCGTGCTTATTATGATTAAAGTGGAACGACTATTTATTGTAATTACTTTTATATTAGCATTAAATGACCCCTAACTTGTATTTTGATTAGAATAAAAGCGCATTTGCTTGAGGACAAGCAAATCTCAAGTGTAAGGGTATTTGATGAAGCGAAAAGTGTACCGCTTTTAGGGGGTCATTTAAGCCCTAAATCGTATTTATTTGATCAAATATTGCCCTAAATCGTTCCTTTTGTCATTTTAGGTACTTTGGAGAAGAAATCTGGAAAATGAAGCATTTTGGACGTTTTTGGAGCATAAAAGTGAAGAAAACGACAAAGTCTCAAAATCGGCTGGAAAAGTACCTTTGACGGTGTCAGGGATTGTTCTAGACGGCGTCATGGCTTGGCAAAAGAGGTGGATATGAAAAATACACGTGATGAAGCGAAAAGTGTACCGCTTTTAAGGGGTCATTTAAACCCTAAATCGTATTTATTTGATCAAATATTGCCCTAAATCGTTCCTTTTGTCATTTTAGGTACTTTGGAGAAGAAATCTGAAAAAAGAAGCATTTTGGACGTTTTTGGAGCATAAAAGTGAAGAAAACGACAAAGTCTCAAAATCGGCTAAAAAGTACCTTAGACGGCGTCAGATATTGGTCTAGACGGCGTCATGGCTTGGCAAGAAAAAGGTGGATATGAAAATTACTCATGATTAGCCAGAGAAATTTGCATGGTAATTCTGACGGCGTCACCCTTTGGAGTGATCAAGGTCGTCACGGTATAAGTTAAAGCGGGACGGCGTCACGCATAATTCTGACGGCGTCAAGCCTTGATAAGCCAGAACGGATTTTGGAGAGCTAAAGAGGGACGGCGTCAAGAAGGCAATCCGGGAACCCTAAAAGCGGCGAGGTGACGGCGTCACACTCCATAACGTGACGCCGTCAGATCTGAAAGTCTATATATAGTTTTGCAATTTTTTGTCATTAGTGTGGAACTTATTGTGGAACTTTGTTTGAGAAAAACCCTAAGACGATTTTAGCAGCTTTTTCAAGGCTTTTTGCCTTGAGATCTTCCATGTTACATTGAAGATAAGTTATCAATTAATCATTCAATATGTCTATGTGTTGTTTGATTCTATCTTGTTCTTGTCTTTTGTTTAACATGCTAGGCTAGGTTTTCTTTGTGTTTGCTTAGATCTAATGAAACCTAGCTATTGATTATTGGTTATTAGTGTGTTATTAGTTGTATTGGATGATTGTTTATCTATGTTAGGCTTAAGAAAACTCGCTAACTTCCTATATGGTAACTTGCTTGAACGTCTTAAGAAACATGAACCAATGCGTACTAAAGGTTTTTATGGTTGTATTTAATGCATGAGCGAATTCTAGTGATCCCATGTTAGGAGCTTCCTAGCCGGCTCGAAATAGGAGTGAAGTAGGAGTTCATAGAGTTGGGAAAGTACGTACGCCACCCCACGATTAGTATTAAGGAATACACCCGTCATCCACGCAATTAATACACACTAATCAACCGGTAAAAGATAGTTAGGGAGTAAGGAAATCTAAGTAAACACATTTCTCTCCACATAAGTTTTACCACATTTTCATTTTCTGTTATTTTATTTTATTTGCATTCGTAGTAACTTAGGTTAGTTGACTAGCAACTAATTCCGCCCA
The DNA here is from genome assembly GCA_021014915.2 of Artemisia tridentata subsp. tridentata. NCBI lineage: Eukaryota > Viridiplantae > Streptophyta > Magnoliopsida > Asterales > Asteraceae > Artemisia > Artemisia tridentata. The sequence goes on from CP139505.1 coordinate 212,879,361, forward strand.
CTCTTTCAAACCCGATATTTTACTTGCTTTCATAAAATTATAAAAACATAAAAAGAATCTTCTCTCACCCTTAGACCTATTAGAGTAGTTTTTCATACCTAACGAACACTATTCCCTATGGAGAACGATCAATCCCCCGTACTTACCACTACACTATACTACATCGGTCAGGTACACTGCCTGGTGGGGTTGTAAGCCTCTTGAGATCCCTCGAGAGGTAAAACCTGTTGTAAGGTTGCAAAACCACGCATCAACACGTGACGCGCCAGAGAGTTTTGCACTGGAAAGTCTAACGGCGTCACCCTTTAAGATGATCAAGGCCATCACGGTTTAAGTTAAAGAGAGACGGCGTCAAGCTCATTTCTGACGGCGTCAACCTTTGATAGGCCAGAACGGATTTTGGAGGACTAAAGAGGGACGGCGTCAGGAAGACCATCCGGGAACCCTAGACACGGCGAGGTGACGGCATCAAGATCTACAACGTGACGCCGTCAGCCACTAAGTTCTATATATAGTTTTGCAATTTTTTGTCATTAGTGTGCAACTTTGTGAGGAGAAACCCTAAGACGAATTTCTGCCATTTTTAAGGGTTTTTATACCCTTGGATCTCCCATGTTTAATTGAAGATAAGTATTCATTTAATCAATCAATATGTCTATGTGTTGTTTGATTATATCTTGTTCTTGTCTTTTAATTAACATGCTAGGCTAGATTTATCTTGTGTTTGCTTAGATCTAATGAAACCTAACTATTGATTATTGGTTATTAGTGTGTTATTAATTGTATTGGATGATTGTTTATCGATGTTAGGCTTAAGAAAACTGGCTAACCTCCTATACGGTAACTTGCTTGAATGTCTTAAGAAACATGAACCAATGCGTACTAGGTTTTTATGGTTGTATTTAATGCATGAGCGAATTCTAGTGATCCCATGTTAGGAGCTTCTTAGCCGGCTCGACATAGGAGTGAAGTAGGAGCTTGTAGAGTTGGGGAAGTACGTACGCCACCCCACGATTGGTATTAAGGAATACACCCGTCATCCACGCAATTAATACACACTAATCAACCGGTAAAAGATAGTTAGGGAGTAAGGAAATCTAAGTAAACACATTTCTCCCCATATAAGTTTCACAACCTTTTCATTTTCAGTTATTTTATTTTATTTGCATTTGTAGTTATTTGGGTTAGTTGACTAGCAACTAATTCCGCCCACTCCTTCAAACCCGAGATTTTACTTGCTTTCATAAAATATAAAAAATACAAAAAGAATCTTCCTTCACCCTTAGACCTATTAGAATAGTTTTTTCAATCCTAACGACACTATTCCCCTAGAGAACGATCAATCCCCTGGTACTTGCCACTTCACTATACTACATCGGTCAGGTACACTGCCTGGTGGGGATTGCAAGCCTCTTGAGATCCCTCGAGAGGAAAAACCTGTTGTAAGGTCGCAAAACCACGCATCAAGTTTTTTGAACCGCTTGCGGGGAATAGTTATTGTTTAGGTTGAATTTTTATTTTATTAGGTCTACTCACTAGATTCCTTTCTAGTGAGATTTTTGTTTTATTTTTCTAGGTTTTCTTTAGTCTATCTTTTTTCTTCGTTTCTTTGTTCGTAACCATTACCATCCGACATCATGGAAGGTGGTAATATCCTTGATCCCAACAACCCACCACCACAACAACACCCACCTCCTAGAGCCCGTACCTTAGGAGACTACTCCCGTCCTAGCCACCATGGCTATCGAAACACCATTGAGCTCACTCAAGGAGCCAATGTCACACCCTTGCGATCCGACACCATCCGGTTGGTGCAAAGCGGATGCGCATTCCATGGACTTCATTCCGAAGATCCTAACCAACATCTCAAGGACTTTCTCAAAATCGTTGATTCCATAGACCTTGATGTTGCCACTCGAGAGACGACCCGACTACGTCTCTTTCAATTCTCTCTGCGGGACCAAGCTAGTCAATGGCTAGAGCGTCTACCAGCAGGATCCATCACCTCTTGGGATGATCTCACCACTCGTTTCCTTGCTCAGTTTTTCCCACCAGGAAGAACTACCAAGTTAAGGAATGATATCTTGATGTTCCAACAACGTCAAGGCGAAACCCTCTACGAGGCATGGACTCGATTCAAGGACTTACTCCAAAAAGTCCCTCACCATGGCATAGAACTTTGGCTCCAAGTCCAAATCTTTTATGACCATATCAATCTCTCCACGAGGCAAACCATTGACCAATCGGCCGGTGGTAAGCTACGTGATCTAAGTGCGGAACAATCATGGGCTCTCCTAGAAGATCTTGCTCTTTATGACAACGAAAGTTGGAGTGATCCCCGTGATTTGAATAAAACGGTCAAGGCAATATCTTTGCCTTCGAACAATTCAAGCACTTCCGACCGTAGGATCATAGAACTTGAAGACCAAGTCAAGTTTCTTATGAAATCCTACGAGGCTCCTAAACCTTCAGGCCAAGTGAACAAAATCACTTCTTCATGTGAACTATGTAGTGGTCCCCACGACACTCGTGATTGCATGGAACTCCCCGAACAAGCTTTTGCGGACTATGCATCCTCGCGTACCGACGGAGCGGGAGACAAGTGGTACACTTTCAAACCCGAGCCAAACCCCTACGGTGATTCATACAACCCCTCATGGAAAAATTACCCAAACCTTAGGTGGAAACAAAACCAAAACGCACAACAAACCAATTCTTCCAACCCACCTAATCGTTTCCAATCAAGCGGTTCCAACTCGAACCGTACTTTCAATAAAAATCCTTCCAACAATTATGGCAGTACCAATAACTTTGAAGGATTGATGTCCCAATTTATGGCATCTCAAGAAGCTCGTTTGGCCAAGTTTGAATCCGAATTCAATCTACAACAAACAGAGATGACCAATAAAATTGACAACTTATTGAAAGCCCTCAATAACCAAGTGCTATCACCTCCACATAAGGACGCTAGGAACACAAATAGCGGACCCCAAGTAAAAGACCCCTCTTCATCCAAACACGTCCACTTCGTCAACATTGTCACTATCAAACCAATTGATAGAAATGAGGATAATAGTGAACCTGAGGATGAGGATAAGAAAGTCGAGGTTGATAAAGAAGTTAGGGAAAGTGAGATTGAAGAAGTAGATGATGATGAGGACTACTTCAATAGGCTACCCACTAAGGAAGAGCGCGCATATCATACAGACTTATTCGATGACCCCGAGACACCATACTTCCTAGGTAGACCAATCATAGAAATGGGCGACCCTTCTAATCTCAACATACCATGCAACATCGGACATTTGCATGTGTGGAAAGCTTACATCGACCTTAGATCGCCCATAAACATCACGACTAGAGCCCACTACAACTTGATAATCAAAAATCAACTTGGGTATAGGATGTTCCCTGATAAGGGTTGGATGAGTAACTTCACGAGAAGAGTTAAGGGAGTATCGGTTTATGTAGGAAACTTCACCTATGCCACCGACTTTGTAATTTTAGAAGATATCCGCCCAATAGTCGATACATGCTTAACTCAAGTAGTTTTTGGAAAACCATTTGTTGAGGCCTCTAGAATGACTTATGAACCTTCCTTAGGGATAGTTAGATTTAAGGATGAGACCGATGAGGTAAACTACCAAATGCCATATAAGATAGAACAATTCCAACACTTGTCAAATGTTGAGAAGGAGCTTAAGCAAGCGGTCTACTATAGGAATGATGAGGATAGAAATAAAGGAGTAGACTATGTTATGGAAAGGATATCCGGTTTCTACAAGGGTTGTTTGAAATTAGGACCGGAATATAAAACCGGAAAGGAGAATGGCCTAGGAACCGTGACCAACGATGGAGTCACGTAATGTACGGGGACTTTGAGTCTAGCTACAAGACTCGTTAATAAAGAAAAGCGCTTCTTGGGAGGCAACCCAAGCTTTATTTGCTTTTTGTGTGTTTATCTATTTGTTTGTTTGATTTTATTTGTTTCCGTATGTGTGTTTAATTTTTATTATTATTGATTCATGTTCGAAAACTAAATTGTGAAAATGCTTTATCTTGTTTTTAACTTCGTCTTAACTACATATAAAGGTATTTTGCAAAAGTTAAGTGTAAGGGAAATCCAAATCGGTTTATTAGAACACAAATGAACATGAATCGTAATAATATTAAATTAACATACATATTAGTATTTGTTTGAGTCAAATGCTTGTATCGAGTCATAATGATGTTTTGCTGGAATTCCAGGAAGTAAGGTATTGGTTTTTCCAGAAATTTTCCGGAAACTTAACATGAGAATTCTGTCAGATCATTTCTGACGGCGTCAGGCATTACAACCTGACGGCGTCAGGTTTTAATTTTCTGAAATTTTAGAAAGTTTTGTTTGCATAAAAAGTTTTTATTAAATCTCTAATTTATAAACTCCAGGAATCTGCAAAATTATCATTCCACAAGCATTATATCCTTATATAGAATTTATCCCGCCGATGTTATGCAGGTTTTCGTGTTTGTTTTCTGAGGTTTAACAGGTTATTTTGGACAAGGAGATGTATGTGGAATCAAGCTTATGGCGATGCATTAGTCTTGAAGCTTCTAAATTTTATTGGAAGAAGATCTAACCATGTTACCTCTTTATCCACCGAACGAATCAGGGGAGTATTTGATTTCATTCTTTTACCTTATTTACTTTTACATCTTGTTATTTGAACATTGGGGACAATGTTCATCTTAAGTGTAAGGGGGGGGGGGTAAAATACGATACTTTAGAGAATACAAGTGCACTTGATTTTTGTTTGTTTAATGGTAGATGTGTAATAAAACTGAGATAAATACTTGTTAGGGCAATTTTAGTGCCAAATTTGAAATTTTTTACAACATATAGGAGTGAAACTTTGATCTTAATGAGCGTCTCATGGATAGGAGTTATATGACTAGCACAAAACCGTACCACTAAAAAAAATTTCCACCCCCAAATATGTGAGGTTCGCCCCTAGAATTGGTAGGAAAAGCATTTATGCTATGATGTGTGTACCGGTAGCACTTAGATTCTAGAACTTGCGTTAGGACCATTCCAAGGCCACAAGTGAGACTACATTCGTGTAGTTAGGATTGACTACATGATAAGAGGCATTAGGATTAACCCATTGTTTTACACCTGTGTTTTTGTTATAATTACGTTGGCTACATTGGTCAAGTAATTCTCCCACACCCTTTGCGTTGTACTCATTTTTAGTACACGATACCCCTAGTACACCCCTCAGAGCCTATCTTTTCGTTTCTAACTTTAAGCATTTTACTTAAAGGAAGAATTTTTTACACCCCACTTAAATGTACACCCAAATCGCCTTAGCCTACCTTGTATGCACTCATTTTTAGTGCATTATTGTTACAACATTTGTTTAAACCCCAAGTTAATTATCTAATTGATTACATGGTTGCTAAGTCGAGTCATATCCTTGTACATATTGTTTTAGGACGATTGGGACTCATGGGTAAAGTACTATTGTAATGGAGTAATGGGGAAGAACAACATTATTACCCCCATATGTGCTGAATATCTTAAAAAAGTACTCCAAGTGTTTCGATTATCTTAATTCGAGTCATTAGAATTGTTATTTGTAAAGTTATGTAAAAGTTCAAGTGTAAGGGGAATGCAACGCCCCTATGATGTATTATTTTGGATGGTAGGGCAAGAGTGTATGATTAAAAAAAAAAAAAAAAAAAAAAAAAAAAAAAAAAAAAAAAAAAAATCAAAAAAATAAAGAAAAAATACAAAAAAAATGAGAAAAAGAAAAGTAGAAAAAACATACGGACTACCATCCCGTTTCACTTTATGTTATGCTTTTGTTATTTTTTTTTTTTAGCTTAAGTCGAGTCTAGTCTTGGCTTAGCAACGCCATATTGTACATGTAATTAATCAAGATCTTTAACTCGCCACCAGTAAAATATCCCTTATCCAACAAATCCGTGTTTATCATATCCCTACACCTCACGTTATAACCCATGTAAAAGCCCTCTTTGATAGTTTATCTTAGGTGCTTACGCCAAGTGGAGAAGGTTTTTGATCCTTTCCCAAGCCTATGGTAATCTATTTGCTATGACAGGTAGTGAGAGATATTATCCGTTTTCATTTATGAGATATACTTTTATGACACCTGAGAGATGTGAGTATCTAAACACTACTTGTGAGGTGCTAGTTTGTAATCTCCGTGCTTATTATGATTAAAGTGGAACGACTATTTATTGTAATTACTTTTATATTAGCATTAAATGACCCCTAACTTGTATTTTGATTAGAATAAAAGCGCATTTGCTTGAGGACAAGCAAATCTCAAGTGTAAGGGTATTTGATGAAGCGAAAAGTGTACCACTTTTAGGGGGTCATTTAAGCCCTAAATCGTATTTATTTGATCAAATATTGCCCTAAATCGTTCCTTTTGTCATTTTAGGTACTTTGGAGAAGAAATCTGGAAAAGGAAGCATTTTGCACATTTTTGGAGCATAAAAGTGAAGAAAACGACAAAGTCTCAAAATCGGCTGGAAAAGTACCTTTGACGGTGTCAGGGATTGTTCTAGACGGCGTCATGGCTTGGCAAAAGAGGTGGATATGAAAAATACACGTGACGCGCCAGAGAGTTTTGCACTGGAAAGTCTGACGACGTCACCCTTTAAGATGATCAAGGCCATCACGGTTTAAGTTAAAGAGAGACGGCGTCAAGCTCATTTCTGACGGCGTCAACCTTTGATAGGCCAGAACGGATTTTGGAGGACTAAAGAGGGACGGCGTCAGGAAGACCATCCGGGAACCCTAGACACGGCGAGGTGACGGCGTCAAGATCTACAACGTGACGCCGTCAGCCACTAAGTTCTATATATAGTTTTGCAATTTTTTGTCATTAGTGTGCAACTTTGTGAGGAGAAACCCTAAGATGAATTTCTGCCATTTTTAAGGGTTTTTATACCCTTGGATCTCCCATGTTTAATTGAAGATAAGTATTCATTTAATCAATCAATATGTCTATGTGTTGTTTGATTATATCTTGTTCTTGTCTTTTAATTAACATGCTAGGCTAGATTTATCTTGTGTTTGCTTAGATCTAATGAAACCTAACTATTGATTATTGGTTATTAGTGTGTTATTAATTGTATTGGATGATTGTTTATCGATGTTAGGCTTAAGAAAACTGGCTAACCTCCTATACGATAACTTGCTTGAACGTCTTAAGAAACATGAACCAATGCGTACTAGGTTTTTATGGTTGTATTTAATGCATGAGCGAATTCTAGTGATCCCATGTTAGGAGCTTCTTAGCCGGCTCGACATAGGAGTGAAGTAGGAGCTTGTAGAGTTGGGGAAGTACGTACGCCACCCCACGATTGGTATTAAGGAATACACCCGGCATCCACCCAATTAATACACACTAATCAACCGGTAAAAGATAGTTAGGGAGTAAGGAAATCTAAGTAAACACATTTCTCCCCATATAAGTTTCACAACCTTTTCATTTTCAGTTATTTTATTTTATTTGCATTTGTAGTTATTTGGGTTAGTTGAGTAGCAACTAATTCCGTCCACTCCTTCAAACCCGAGATTTTACTTGCTTTCATAAAATATAAAAAATACAAAAAGAATCTTCCTTCACCCTTAGACCTATTAGAATAGTTTTTTCAATCCTAACGACACTATTCCCCTAGAGAACGATCAATCCCCCGGTACTTGCCACTTCACTATACTACATCGGTCAGGTACACTGCCTGGTGGGGATTGCAAGCCTCTTGAGATCCCTCGAGAGGTAAAACCTGTTGTAAGGTCGCAAAACCACGCATCAGTACTCATTAGCACATCATAGCTCGTAGGATAACTAGTAATATTAGTAGTAGATTAGTTATTATTATTAGTATTGTGGAGTGGGTCGGGTCTTTACCCACTGTCAGCTCACTTCACAGCCCGCTAGGGGCATATTATGTAAGAACTATAAATACCCCTTCCCACACAAGGGAAGGGGTGGAACTTCTCATTTTATCTAATCTAATACACATACATTTCTCTCTCTAAGTTCCCACCTTTCTCTCTCTAACTTCTCATCTAGTTCGATCCATAACAAGCTCCAATCTTGTGTTTATGTGTTAGTGAATATCCTACAATTGGTATCAAGAGCCATGGTTAGGTCCATGTGTGTTGATATTCACGGATTTGTGTAGTTTGAGGTTGTTTTTGGTTCGAATAGTTTGCTCCTAAAAATCCATTTTACGCTTTGTTTAGAGGTTAAAAGTTGTTAAATCTTGTACTTTCTAGCTTAGGGATTACATAGGAGTAGTGTTTGGTGTTTGGAATCACAGATCTAGGCGTTGTGTGGTGGTTTTTGGAAGATTAGAAGGTTGTTCATAGTGGAGGTTTGTCTCACGGTAAAAAGTTCTTCGTGGCGATTTGTGTCTGGCTGGGAAAGAAAAGTAGCGATTTGTGTCTTTCTCGAGTTAGCGATTTGTCCCTTTACCGGATTTGGCAAAAACGACAAACCGCTACGATAGCGACTTGTTTGGCGTTTTGAGGGTGGCGTTTTGTCCCTGATAGTGACTGTTCTGTATTTTAGTGACTGGCGATTTGTCCTGTTTCAAAAACAAGCGTTTTGTGTTAGTCAAAGTGGCGATTTGACTAGTTTTCAAAAGTTAGCGTTTTGTGTCTGGCGATTTGTGTCAAAGTAGCGATTTGTCCAAGTTCCAAAAGCAGCGATTTGTCTCAGTTCCAAAAGTAGCAACTTGTCCTGTGACTGGCGTTTTGTCCTATTTCCAAAAGCTAGCGTTTTGTGTGTAGCGACTTGTGTCAATCAAGACTAGCGTTTTGTGGGTAGAGATTTGTGTCCATCAAAGTAGCGATTTGTCCTATCAGAATAGCGATTTGTCTGTGGCGGTTTGTATCTTCAGGGTAGTGATTTGTCTGTGGCGATTAGTCTATTGTGATTTGTAGTGGCAAGTTACTCTTAGTTTACGGTTTGTTTCTTGGTGATTTTAGAAAGTCCCGCGAAAGATTCGATTTCTCGGTTAAATCACAAGATCTGTAAAATCCCGTAGTTACTATGGCTACCATATCAAGCACCTCATCAGATGATATTCAAGCAGCAGGATCTGACACTTGTCCACCTATGCTAGATAGGACGGACTATGAATCTTGGGCACAACGAATAAGACTTTACTGCTTGGGAAAAGAAAATGGAGTAAACATCCTTAAGTCCATTGATGAAGGACCATTTCAGATGGGTACCACCAGGGATGTTGTTACTACTGGTGAAGATGGCACAGTCACACTTGGAATTGACAGACCTCGCGAGTACAATGATCTTAATGATGAAGAAAAGAAGAGGTATGATGCTGACATTAGAGCTTCAAACATTGTCATTCAAGGTCTGCCAAAGGATGTATACAAACTCATCAATTTCAACACTGAAGCTAAAGCTGTGTGGGACAATGTTAAAATGTTGTTGGCTGGGTCAGAACTCACAAAGGAAGACCGTGAGTCACAGCTGTATGATGAGTTCGAGCATTTCAAAATGAACCCAGGAGAGAATATCACAGACTACTATGTGAGATTTCATAAGTTGGTGAATGATATGAGGATGATCAGAATGACTATGCCCAACATCCAACTAAACTCAAAGTTTGTGAACAACATGACTCCTGAATGGGACAGATTTGTTACTGTTGTCAAACTCAACAAAGGTTTAAGGGATACCAACTATGAACAGCTGTATGCCTACCTGCAACAACATGAGAAGCATGCGGCCTACGACCGGGTGCTGAGAGAAAAGTTAAATCCTTCAACTCCAAATGATCCACTGGCTTTTATGACAAATGTTCTACCAACAACCCAATCATCATCCAACCCAAGCTATCATCAACTTCACTCACCAGTACCTGCTATGAGTTCTCAACTTGACTCAGGCTACTCTCAGACCGACAAAATGATTGACAACCTCACCAATCAAGTATCATTACTGGTTCAACAGTTTAAAGCATCACTCCTTCAGACCAACAATCAGTTAAGGAATTCATCCAACCCACGCAATCTAGCTATGGTGGAGGATGGGAAAATTGTGGTTCAGAATGTGCAAGGGAGAGCTGGAAGAAACATGGGTCGAGGTTATGTGCAGAATAGAGCAGGGAATGCCAATCATGGGCAAGGGAAACAGATCAAGTGTTATAATTGTGGGGGGCTATGACACATTGCCAGAAACTGCAATCAACCTAAACGTCCTCAGAACTCAGATTACTTCAAAGACAAGATGCTGTTAATGCAGGCTCAAGAAAATGGAGCCGTATTGGATGAGGAAGAGTTATTGTTTTTGGCTGGTGATGGGGGAAATACGTTTGATGAAGATGTGGATGAGCAACCAGTGCAGGATCTAGCTCTTAACGACCCCAACATCTTCAAAGCGGATGATTGTGATGCATTTGACTCAGATGTAGATGATGAACCTACTGCTCAAACCATCTTCATGGCTAACTTGTCTTCCTTGGCTTCATTACCTCTACAAGCTGGTTCCTCTAGTGCATCTGTGATATCTGAGGTACTAAAAATTTATGACACATATGATATAGTTGATGGACAAAAGAATCCCAAAGAAGTACAACAGGCAGATGTTTCTGATTCTAATAATGTTGACATGGAAAATAGCAATATTATTTCATATGAACAGTATTTGAATCACAACAACTCGCCTGATGTACCAAATGGTGAATCTTCTGTCAATAATGATGCTTGTGTTATAAGTAATGTGTGTGCCTTAGATAATGCGTGTAACATAGATAATGCATGTGAGTGCCATGAGAACAACTTGCCTGTCCCTGATGATAACTTGATCACTAGACTAAACATTTATAAAGAACAAGTGGCTATGTATGAACAGCGTGCTAAGTTTGAACTTAATGAACGCGAGCAGAAATTAGAAGGACAAATGAGTACACTTATTAAAGAGTCTAGAATAAGAGAAGAAACATTAAAACAAGATTTGATTCTTTGAAAAATCAGCTGGAACAGTCTGTTAAACAGAAACAGGAAGTACAAAATTGTATAACTACACTTAAGCTAGAATTCAAAGAAAAAGAAACAACACTTTTAAATGATTTCTCTAGACTCAAGACGTTAAAAAATAAGCTTGAAGATAAGTTGTACACACAAGATCAAACCATACAAACTGCTCGAATGATGCATAAGGCACAGAAAGTTGAGTGATAAGCACAGTAAAATTATGATAGGTGAACCCAAGTCAGCCATCCTTAGTGTAGATCACATAAAAGTAGTTCAACCTGTCCTATATGATGGTAATGTGATGCTTATGCCTAATAATGACCCGCCTGAGCATATCTACACAAAAGAGGAGGATGAGATAAGTGATAGAACAAGGGAAAAAATGAGTGAGAAAATGAGGGATCCCGAGTGCATAGCCAGACGAATAACATGTCAGTATGACTATAGTGAGGAAAATCGTTTGACTGTGTTTGCTCCTCAAAAGAAGTTAACACCTGAACAGATATTTTGGACACAAGAAAAAGAAAAACTTAAGGAAGAAAAACTTAAAGCCAACACCCCTCTCATTAGAAAAGTTGCGTCCATAACGGTGTATCCTCCCAATACACCTAGGAATTTGGTACCTTTGTCTCTTCCCACTGAATGCAAAACTTTAATTAGCTTATACGTGCTTTGGCAACTATTTGATGATTTCGATAAAACATGTAAGAAGAGAATCACACCAACCAGAGTTACTGAGGGGGAAAGGTGTTTTGAACATGCAAAAAGGTGTTACTTAACTGTGGTCATGCCATTCTTTAAACTACTCAAAGAACATTTTGAAGGGTTGCAAACTGCCCTTAATACTGAAGTAAAAGAGATGAAAGTAGTGTTTAAAGATATGGAAAATGAGGTAGCTCAAAATGCAATAGAACTTAAGTGTCGTGAGATTGAGAGAAAGAACATTCTCATCGCCAATGAGAATTTGATTGCTAGATGCATTGCACAAGATGTCTTTTATACTGCTACTGATGCTGCATTATCTGCTTGTCAATTTCATGAGTATGCTATTGCGTTAAATGTTACATAGAATCGTGTTGTTGAGCTTGAGGCGGAGAATTTGAAATTTCTTGACAAAATTCAAAATGATGACCATGATAATCTGGTTAAACGTTTTTCAAAACTAGAAGTTGATTATCTAAATTTGCAAATGAAACATCAACATTTAGAAGAAAAATGTAAAATATCAAATGTCAAGACATCTTTGGATGCTCCTGAATTTGATACATATTTTGAATTAAGTAAACGTGATGAAAAAATTCAAGCTCACACTAACACGATTCGACTGATGAGGGCTCAAATTGCCCAATTGAAATCTAACAAGTGTGATGAGTATGGTTCCAATAAACCTTCGCCTTTAGATTCTCAGAATTTTCAATATCAAAACACCATAAATAAGTTACACCATGAAAATGAGTGTTATCGAGAAGAAAATTCTAAGATTAAACAACATTACAAAGAGTTATATGATTCTATTAAAGTTACAAGAAACAATCACAATGATCAAGTAACCTCTTTGTCAAATGAAATTGAGAATCTTAAGGCTCAGGTGAAAGGTAAAATGCCATGCACCACTTGTAATTGTGATGCACCAAAGGCTACTGCTAGTAAAAAGTATGATGTTGATGTTGGGCGTATTCCATTTAACCTTAGAAATAATAGCTTTGCCCATCAAACATATCTCAATCATCTTAGAGAGGGCCTTGACACACTTCGTGAGGTAGTTGAAGAGGATAGAACTGAAAAGCCACTTGATAGGGCAGTTGTTTATGCCTGCAAACTCACGAAAAGGATTCAGGAAAACTTAGAATATGCCATAGGCTCAGTCCCTAAGTTTAACAGCCATAGAGATAGATTTGTTGCATCATCATCCACTGTTAAGAACAAACATGTAGCCTTTGATTTACCATGTACAACATCAGAACCCAGCACATCAAAATCAGGAAAACATGTGTTAGTGAAACAAACTAATGTTCCCATCGTTACTTCTACAGGAGTGAAAAGTGACACCCAAGCTAGCGGGTCAAAGCCTAAAGGCAATACAAGGAATGATAGGACTGCGCCAGCTAAGAGTGATCACAAGAAGAGTGTAGAAGCCCAACCTAGGAACAATAAGTTTGCAAAGACTAGATTGAATCGTGTTGATTCTAGTATTAAAAGTACTGTAATTAATTCGAATTCTAATGCGGTCTGTAAAACATGTGACAAATGCTTAATTTCTGCTAATCATGATGAATGTGTTGTGTCATTTCTGATGTCTCATGCACCACCCCATGTTAAATATGTTAGAAAAAATGAAAGAAGTAAGAAAGTTTGGAAGGCAACAGGAAAAACTTTTGCAAATGTTGGGTATCAATGGAGACCCACTGGAAAGAAAGTTGCTTTAGGAAATAAACATCCATTACCTAAAGTGAATAAACATAAGAATGTTAAAGTTAAGGAATGGAGACCAACAGGTCAAATTTTTCCCTTAGGAACACAATGCCTTCATCATAAGTCATCTGCTGAACCTAGGGTAGATTCCACTATAGTAACCTCAGTGATTGATACTTCTGTTGCTCCTGAATTTGTGTGTGCTAACCAAACGGACCCCAACTGCACGTGGGGATCCACATATTTCAGTTATCCATCGTTGTCTATCTTCAAATGCAGGTCGTACAAATCGTCCTTTGGTATTTGGACTCAGGCTGCTCAAAACATATGACTGGGGATCGCTCACGGCTCAAGAACTTCGTGAAAAAGTTTATCGGGACAGTTAGATTCGAGAATGACCACTTTGGTGCGATTATGGGTTATGGAGATTATGTGTTCGGTGACAGTGTAATCTCAAGGGTATACTATGTGGAAGGATTAGGGCACAATCTGTTTTCTGTGGGTCAATTTTGTGATTCAGATCTGGAAGTGGCTTTCAGAAAACATACATGTTTCGTCAAAGAATTGGATGGTATAGATCTCCTCAAGGGCAGTCGGGGCACCAATCTATACACCATATCAATTGAAGAAATGTTGAAGTCCTCTCCCATATGCTTGCTTTTAAAAGCCTCTAAAACAAAATCATGGCTGTGGCATCGTCGTTTCAACCACTTGAACTTCGGTACCATAAATAATCTTTCCCGTAAAGATCTTGTTAGAGGGATGCCCAGACTAAAATATGAGAAAGATCATCTCTGCGCTGCATGTCAACTGGGCAAAAGCAAGAAACAAACCCACAAGCCTAAAACCGTTAACACTAACTTGGAAGTTCTTCATACCCTCCACATGGACTTGTGCGGTCCAATGAGAATACAAACCATAAATGGAAAGAAATATGTTCTGGTGATAGTAGATGATTATTCTCGGTTCACATGGGTAAAGTTTTTGAGAACCAAGGACGGAACTCCAGAGGTTATCATTAAACTGATAAAACAGCTGCAAGTAAGGCTCGATAAAACTGTCAGAATCATCCGCACTGATAATGGTACTGAGTTTGTTAACCAACAACTCCGTAATTTCTATGAAAGTATTGGCATCACGCATCAAAAAAGTATCCCTCGCACTCCTCAACAGAACGGAGTTGTTGAACGAAGGAACCGTACTCTGATGGAAGCTGCAAGAACCATGCTTATATTTTCAAAGGCACCAATGTTTCTCTGGGCAGAGGCTATTGCAACAGCATGTTACACCCAAAACCGATCTCTAATTCATCCTGTTCATGAAAAGACTCCCTTCGAGTTAATTCATAACAAGAAACCAGATCTTTCCTTTCTCCGTGTGTTTGGCGCACTTTGCTATCCGACTAATGATAGTCAAGACTTGGGAAAGTTAAGAGCTAAAGCAAACGTAGGTATTTTTGTTGGATACGCACCAGACAGTAAAAGGTATAGAATCTATAATAAGAGAACCCGTAAAATCATGGAAACCATTCATGTCACGTTCGACGAGCTGAGTGAGCAACCTGCTTCAGGACAAATCAGTTCTGGACCAGATCTTAAACTTTTGTCACCTGGACCAATTAGTTCAGGACTTGTACAGAATTCCACGCCTGCGGATTCTTATGTACCACCTACATGTGAGGAGTTAAAGAAGTTATTTGATCCTATGTTTGATGAATACTTTGAGCCAACAAATGAAACCATCTCAAGTACTCCAGCTGTAACTCCTATGGCTGAGGCTCAAGTTCCACAAGGTACAGAAGGCCCAACAGCTTCAGTATCAGTCAGTCTCAATGCTCCAGCTGCCAGTCAATCGCCTTCATCATCAAATACTCAATCCTCTCCAGTACTACAAGAATCTACAGATAACCATTCTTTGGAAGTTAATCCTTTTGCTCCTGTTGATGAGGTTCCTTTTGAAAACATATTTGCTCCTGAACATTCATCAGACACATCCTCTCTTGAAGAATACAACACTGCTACATCAGTTCAAAACCCTCAACCTCACGACCATCTCAGAAAATGGACCAGCAATCATCCAATCGACAACATCATAGGCAATCCCTCACGTCCAATATCCACACGTAATCAACTAGCCACTGATGCACTATGGTGCTTCTTCAATTCTGTGCTATCCAAAGTCGAACCTAAAAATGCCAAGGAAGCAATGACAAAAGATTGTTGGTTCGAGGCTATGCAGGATGAAATTCATGAATTTGATCGACTTGAAGTATGGGAATTAGTGCCTCCTCAAGAGCTTGCAATGATCATTGCTTTAAAGTGGATCTTCAAAGTGAAACTTGATGAGCATGGTGATGTGTTGAAGAACAAGGCACGGTTAGTTGCAAAAGGATTCAGACAAGAAGAGGGCATTGATTTTGAAGAATCGTTTGCTCCGGTTGCTAGAATTGAAGCCATAAGAATCTTCCTTGCAAATGCTGCTAGTCGGAATATGATAGTCTACCAGATGGATGTCAAAACGGCCTTCTTGAATGGTGACTTAAAGGAAGAAGTTTATGTGAGCCAACCCGAAGGATTCGTGGATGCTGAACATCCTACTCATGTTTACCGCTTGAAGAAGGCTCTTTATGGGTTGAATCAGGCGCCAAGGGCATGGTACGATACATTGTCCAAGTTCCTTCTAGTGAACGGGTTCTCCAAGGGTGTTGTTGATCCCACACTATTCACCAGGAAGTCAAGAAAACATCTACTACTTGTTCAGATTTATGTAGATGATATCATCTTTGCTTCAACAGATCCTAGTGAATGTGATAGATTTTCAAAGGAGATGAATTCCAAGTTCCAAATGTCCATGATGGGACAAATGTCAGTCTTCTTAGGATTACAAGTTTCTCAAAGTCCCGAAGGCATATTCATTAATCAATCCAAATACGCCAATGAGATCTTGAAAAAGTTTGGATTCGATTCAAGTGAGCCTGTTGACACTCCCATGGTTGATAGAACAAAGCTGGATGAAGATCCTTCAGGGATTCCAGTGGATAAAACAAAGTTTTGGAAACGTAGTGAAAACGTAGAGGGGGGGTGAATACGTTTACCGTTTTAAAACTTAAAACTTGTTGTATCAAATTTCCAATTTGGCTAGTTCTAATATGAACACTGTCTGTTGTAGTTTATGTCTACCAAGTTGTCACACAAGTATTATCACATAATCACAACACAAGCAATCACATAATGCAAATATAAAAGTAAAGAGATAAGTAAAAGAAAGCGTAAACCGAACACGATGATTTATAGTGGTTCGGTCACGGAGCTCCTCTCCGCCCTACTCCACTCCCCGAGTACCCAACTCGAGAGTTACTTCACTAGATCAACAAGCTCCCTTTCTTAGGCGGAGAAAACCTTTGCACGTCGCTTACTTCCTTTTCCGGTACTAAGCTAAACACCGGGTTCTTTACAAGGGTACAACCACTCCCATCGTCGCTTATACAATTTCCGACACTAAGCTAGATGTCGAGTTCTTTACAAGGGTACAACCACTCCCAACACTCTTTGTATTTTAAGGACTAAAATACTAACCTCACTCTACTGATCTAAATGATACAATGATGGTTACAACAATGATCCATGACATAAGTATATCATGGATATGAATGCCTACACTATATGAACTTCCATTGATCGGAAGCCTTCAATGTATGAATATCACAAGCTCCCTAAACTTGTTGTGATGGATCTTCATATATGCATCTTCATGGTGGATTAGTAAGTATGCTATGGATGATGACTTGTGATCTTGAGCTTGCTTCACAGGATCATAACAGCTGTATGCTTACAACATAATGAAAGTTAGTAACATTATGATCATTATGTAATGAGGTGATTAATGTATGAATCTACATGTTTTGCTACTGATCTAAGTGTGTGAAATGAGTGAGGGAATGTATGTTCTAGTTGGATGATTCTATGGGCAAAACTAAGGACTATTTATAGTAAAACATGGCATGAAAACTATGGGCAAAACCATGGACTAACATGGTTTCTAGTGGCATGAAAACTATGGGCAAAACTATGGACTACCATGTTTTCTAATGGCATGAGTCTATGGGCAAACAATGGGCTGGTGTTTATAGCCAACAATACTTTTGCCCGGCGAATCCGGCGGATCCCATAAAAGGGATCCGTGCTTGTTATCGTTTGGTTCCGCGGGTATGACAGTTAAGAGATAGCTAAGAGATTTTAGTGTATCTTTCCAAATCTTGCATATCTAGCCAAATCTTCCAAGATCCACAAATGTCAACTATCTAACTTGTGTATCTAAACAAAATATTACACAATCTTACAAAGATTTCACTTGTGACGTATGCCATGATGTCATGGTATTATTTAACTAATAAAGTTTCCATTTTAAGAAATAAACATGTAAACTTGTATATGTTATTCCTAGTGAACTTTGTAATGTGTATATGTATGTAACATGTATCCTAGTGATCATGTAAAATAAGGTTCTAAGTAGAATGATTAGCCTTTTTAAAATACTTAATTACCTAACCGTATTTTAAAATTCTAAATGGTTTGTTAAGGGTTTGATCATAATGCTACATAACAAACATGTACGAACCTGTGTTGTATCATACGAGGACTTGAGAGGTGTTGAATGTATGTTGAGACAAGATATGATTACAAGTAACTTGTACATTTTACGCTATGTATCAAGTTACATGTTTGTCATCAATCAAAACAAACGATATTGCTTGCACTAGCAATCTCCCCAACGAGACTGCTTGCACTAACAATCTCCCCCTTTTTGATGATGACAAAATATGTAAACGTGATAGAAATTAAAATGCAAAAAGTTACTTGTGTCCGTAATTACTTACTTTATCCTTGTGTCCGTTTCTCTTTCTCCCCTTTCTCCTTGTATCCATAATTGCTTACTTTCTCCGTTTACAACTTTCTCCCCCTTTTGTCAAAGCAAAAAGGGTGTGTCCTTGGAGTTAACTTCATTTCTCCCCGAAATGGCGAGCTTGCATCATCCCTAGTGAAGTTAAATAGACTACTCCAATCTCCTATGGTTGTTGCGTCTCCTAGGTTGTAAGCGAATCCATGGATCAAATTAAGACTCTTAACCTACATCAAGGTTAGTGGTGTGCAATAAAAAGAATATATGTGAAAAATGCATGATGAATGAAAAGCAAACACCCAATGATACACGTGAGTAAGCTATGTTGGACTATGTTGACCTATCTCCTCCTTTTTGTCGAAATATAAAAGAAGATATGCGTAGCGGAATGTGATTTTGAGAACTTTAAAGCTCCCCCTTGATTTGTACTCCCCCTAAATGGAGTGACAAGGATATGATGTATGATCCTACAAAACAAATAGTTAGACTATGATATGCTCCCCCTTGATGTATACTCCTCATTGCTAGAGTACCAACGTATACGGTTCAAGGATGAGAAATGCTAAAAATGATGAGTTAGTATATGATATACTCCCCCTCGATCTATACTCCCCGTTGCTAGGGTACCGACGTATATGATCCAAAGACGAAGAATCCTACAAAATAAAGGTTAGTATAAAACAATATTTGTCCTTGTACAAGTATGTAATATATACCAATGCGTATATATGATGCATCCTAAATAATGCATTGACGAAAACTCCCGCTTGCTCTAGGGCGTCAAGATGAACCTACAAAACAAAAGATTAGTGCACTAGAAGCAATGTCTTAAGTCATATACGACCAATGTGTATAGAAGATGCAATATGAGTGCTAGACTGATAATCCTCCTAGTTTGAGATCGTCAAGAAGCATCTATAAAAGAAGAAAAATAATCGAAGCAAACTTCATCCTATGATGAGTAAGCTATATACGATCGAGCGTATATGATGAAACCTACTATGAAATGGTTAGTGCAATATATTTTATCTCAAAGAAAAATATTATGTAACATATCAATAATCTAATCACAACCAACATACCGATTGTGATTGTCTAATCAAAGAAAAATATGATGCAACATACGAATTGTGATATCAATCATGATTATCTAGTAAACCATGTTATAAAGAGTGTAATCTTTTAATAAGAATTACATTTACAAGAATATAATATGATAAAATCCTACAAAACAATGCCTATGAGGAGGATATGAAGTGAAGTTAAAATGCTTAAAGTGAGTGGTGTTAATATGGTGTTCGTTTACAAGTGAATGATAACTTAATGGATGACTAAAGGTTGATGTACGTAGGTTTTTCACTAATCCATGGGATTGATGATTAGTGAAAAAAGTGATGGATGGTGGTGATTATAATGAATGCAATGAATTCAGAAACTCTAATGTATAGCAAATGCTATAAGAGTATTTGAAGACTGTTACGGTTATGATATTATCATCTACCAAAGATGAATCGTGCCATAGTAAATGTTTGAATGAAAATGAGAGGAAGTGAAGACAATGATCACTTAGGAATAGAGATTCCATATATAACAATTGGAAATACTAGATACCTATATGTAGATAAAAATGACATCATATGATGAGAGTGTTGATTGGACCAACATGTTTAGAAGGATGGTTCTGTTTGCACTGACAATGACGTGCTTGATATGTGTCAGAATGAAAAGGATGAGATCCTATGATGGTGTTCTAGACAATGAAGTTGTGAAGGAAAATCCTAGACTCGGTTGTGAGAGGGTTGTCTGTTTTAAATGGTTAAACACTGAACTTGGTACCCGCGGATTTGGCGAAACCAAAATTTTGGTTCCGTCCTTCTTAACGAAGGGTTCCGTGAGACCAAAATGGATTTGGTTATGTTTTGTCATTTTTGATCAAACGAAGGTTCAAGCTAAGGTCTATTTACTTATAACTAATGACTTGGTTTCACTAATCCTAGTAAAAGTCTAAGGAGACTTAATGCTTATCGTTTAAGAGGTATGTCAAACACATGATGTGTTTTTGACGAGGTATTGGTGCATAACTGTGATGTTGATCTAAGGAGGTTTGACACACTTGTGTCTTTTGTGAACTGATTTAACTGAGTGATTTGAACCTACATGTCGGTATTTGAGAATGTAAGAAACATGAGTACATGTTCTTTAATGAGAAAAGACAATTATGTGAATGAATTTCTCTCCTCCTTAATTGGTGGACATTCAACATAATCTATGAAGAATGAAGGTAAAGTGTTTAGGATGTTGCAGATTAATGAAAGCGATGAGCTTAGCAATGTTTTTGTGGATATTGGTTAGCATACAAAGAACTTCATCCTTGAAGTTACGTAGCTCTTCTCTATCAATGCGAGATGATCGCACGACGAGGCATGTGGTTTTCCTTATGGGAGGTGTATTGTTTTAACTAAAAGATGATGAAGATAATGTTAGGAAAGCGGAAGCAACAATACGATTTAGAGAGAGGTATATTGAAAGATATCCAAACACAAATTTCAAACCTCTAAAACTTAATCCTATTAGCTTTTAAGACTATATGCAAGAAAATGGATCCCATAAACATATTACCAATCAAAGTAGCAATAATGAGATAATTATGCAAAATAAGCATAACAAGGAGAAATAACAAATAATTTGTTATCAATCTACAAGACAAAAGTCCTAATGACAAAAGATGTGAATATTATAGAAATCATAACATCTCATCTACCAGACAAAAAGCTACAACATGGCATCAAGACAAATAATCATATTATAAGATGACAAGACATTGTTTTTGATATTACATTGTGAAATTGTTTTGAAGTTAGGCTTAGTTACTTAAGCATACTTACCCATTAATTAACACAATGATCTATGTGATTAATAAAACAACTTCTAAGTGTTTATCATACCAAAAAGCACTTAGACATATAGGTGCACACATGGCAAACAAATAGTGTGACGTGGTCACAAAAGTAATGAAACGACAGGTTCATGCAAACAATTCCTACATTTTAGAAACATGCATTATTTAGACTATCCTATGAAAAAGACTCAACGAATGTCAACAAAAGACACGAGCTTTCAAATATAGAAATATCATATAAGAATGACATATCATGATTTAACAAGTAATACATTAATCTTACGAAATATCATATAACGAACGAATGAACATATTATTTAAATCATGTTAACATGAAGCATATAATCATGCAGACAAAAACTTTTTCAAGGTTTACACATTTGACAATCAATCAAATAATTATTATAACATCAAGATATCAAACAAATATCATGTAATCAATACATGTATATGTAATGCAAGTGATTTTATTAATTATTCCTAAGACAAGATGATTTACCAATACATGACTTAATGAGACTCAACTATTTCTATTAAAACTAGTTTGATGAAGATGTCATGTTATACACGTAAATTTGACAAATATGTGTCAACAGATTTGAATCATTGTGTTTTGAATCTAAGATTGAATGATCTAAAGGGTGACATCCTTTGAGTTGAGTTTAAGTATGAGTTATGCAAGTGATCTAATATCAAGAGATGTGTTTGTGTGTGGTAATGGGATATGTCATGAACGTTCTGAAGAAAGTTCTTTGGAACAAGAATCTAAATAAAGTTACCAACTTTAATAGGTCTTGTGTATGCTCCAGAGATGTGGATATGCACAAGGTTTGACCAAGGTTTAATGTACGCTTGAAAGGAAATAGATATGTATGGTATCTTTTAACAAGTAAGATTTAACCAGTGCTCAATGAGGAAGATAGTTCTAACCAGTGCTCAATGAGGAAGATAGTTCATAGAATTAGTGGATGTTTGTTTTAAGATCATTTGCCCGATGAGGTGTAATGAAATCTCTTGTAACATAACCATTCATGTTGCAAGAAAATAATGATGCATAGGATATACATTATCCTTTTTAACAAGATGAAAAATAAACACATAATGTTTTTCTGAAACATCATGTTTTCCTAAATGAAGATATGAACACAAAGTATTTGAATTGGATAGACTTGTCCTAAATAAACTAGGTTTCAATAATATGATTACTAGACAAGATAAACTTACTTGAGTTTCTTTTGTATACTCCTCAAGATTGTTATTTGAGATGTATGAGATTGGCTTTGAGATTTCATTATAACATAAGTTGTTACAATGTTGATTCAAGATTTAATGAAACAAAGTATTACCAATACTTTGATGACTTGTGGTACTACTTAATGAATGTGAGCATCATGCTCATTTGATGGTGAAGTTCTAATTCTATAGGTGGCAAGGTATTGATGAGTTGATTCAACTTGCATTTGATTTGGTATGAGTGTTGGACTAAGGGCTTTTTGAGCAATGCACTCAATGGCGTGAATTATGGTGATGAAGGAGTTTGTTAAACTTTTGGGTTTCATGAATGTTGAAGATTACAAGAATGGATACTAATTCTTGTGGTTCACTAGCGGATGAAGTGTTTGGTTATGTTTGTGAAACCTAGGGGCTGAAGGTGATGAAGACTAATTTTTATGTTCCATTGGTTGGTATAACTAGTGTGTGATGTGATCTAAAGCTTAGGGTCTGAGACGTATCACAGAAGTGAATGTGTTGGGATAATGGTGAAAGTACAAGTGTACTTAGGTGATAGGATAAGTGTTTTAACATACGTTGTTAAAATACTTGGGAGTTGATTCTTTCGGATATGAATTTTAATGACTACATTTGTAAGTCAAAATATACTTGAATACTTCGGATGAAATACTTAAGTTGTCAATCTTACTTTGACAAAAGGATAGCAAGACTTGATAATTACATCTATAACTTAAGTGTGAGTTATGACTCAATGTAAATCCTCATCATCTTGAAGGATGACATGTTAACCAAGTGAGGCAACATATGTGAATACAAGATAACATCTACAGACATGAATTGGGTTTGTAATCTGTGATATATTTGCAAACAGTGAGTCTAGATTAGTTTGGAAGTTGTCAATTTACAAATCAAGCTAGTGAATGAGTAAAGGACGGGAGGATGCAGTGAATGTGTGTAATGATCACAAATACTCAGTGGTTTACCGAAAAGGTACCTTGGAGCATTTACATGAAATTTGCAACTGTGATTAGATATGATTATCCTATTTGGTGTTTGGTGAGATGTCCTAATCCTAATTTGAGTGAACATTAGAGATAAGAATCCCAAGAATTAGAATCAATAATCTAAGGATAGGAACTAGTCGAGAATTTTGAAAAAGTTACTGTTGACACCCACGGATCCAATCGACAACAAAGGCGGAGCCAGAGTTTGAGAGCCGTGGAATCCGAGGGTTCTGGACTGGCGGATCCAAAGCTAACTCTTGGCGGATACAAAATGAGGGATCCGTCGGATTCGTTGAACAAAGGTACTAAAAACAAACAGAGAGTTATGCAAAATTCGCGTTTTTCGACCAAGACCTGAAAATTCTCCTGGAACATATCTATTAGCTAATATGTAATGCAAAACTACTAAAAATGTTTATTCTAACACACATACACACATAGTTTAATCCGATCATATTAACTTACCTTAAATGAGAGTTAAGCCAAACAGTGGCTTAAACCCGGAAACTTGATAACATCAAAGTGTTATCGTCCTGCATGATATGGTTACTACACATGAAGGTTTAACAACAAGATAATATCCTAAAGGCATAACAACTCAACACATCATTGTTTCAAATTGTTTGTACCAAACACTCTTTTTCAAAGATACTACATGTTTACTCATTATAACACTTGAGCAATTAAGTGAGAGTTTGTGCAAGTCAATACTTTTCAAGACATTTCACTTAGTACACATTTCTAAGTAAGTTATGCAAGGTTTTCACATAATATAATCAAACAATAGTATCTAAGTCTAAAAGTAAAACAGACACAGTTTATCAATGTATTACACAATATCTAGCAAATGTTCTATTATGCATAAAACAAGCAATTGATAACAAGCAAGTAAGTATCATGGCAAGACACTTATGTATTACAAATAAACAAGTACAATCTCACTTATCAACAAGCATATCACATATATGCAAATAATATAGAACAGTTAGCCACATAGCATAGCATAGATTAAAATATACTTTTCGTCACTTTGCGTTTAAATATGACGATGTATGCCAAGCTTAATTTGTTTCCTTTATATTACCAAATTCTTTAGTTTCAAAAGAAATCATATTTATGAGCAAAGGATACCAATTTACATTGCTCGACTCAAAAGTTTAACTTACTGTGTCAAAATAAAACTTAACATTCTGAACAGGTTATAGTATTTGATTTGTTTTACCTACTTCAATTTAGATCTAGGCCATGAGACTATTTTTAAATGAAAGTAGACTTAATTCCCTTCAAAATGATAGGTGGCGCGACTCCTACGGACTTACGGTTAATTAGTTATGAATTTTTTAAGTTTGACAAAAAACTGCATACTGCATAGACGGATCCGACGGATCCTTTTTGAGGGATCCGCCCTTTGTAACATTTGGATCCGCCGAGACCTGTGACAGATTCTCCTAAACTCATATTTTGACATAGCGAAAGTGTGTGGGACTTGCTACACTTAATCTTAGGCATATATTACAAATATTAACAACATTTCTACCTATGTGACTTATCTAAATATTACGGAGGTGATTTTTCAACTAACTTAATGATTATTCCAAACACTCCCTTCAAAATGGTATTTTTCGTAAATTAGTTCTGAGCACATAATTTGACACTTACAAATTCTTTTGAGAAATATTTTTCTTTTATTTTTCAAGAACACCTTCAAGCTTGTATACAAAGTGATATTTAACAACAAAATTTCAAAGTATACTTAGCGAAACATTTTTCATATTATGTTCTGCTTCAGAGGTAATTTGATACATGGATCTTACTCTATTTTAAAAACCATTTGTTTTGAAAATGAGAGCCAACCCGCTCTGATACCAATTGTGGAAACGTAGTGAAAACATAGAGGGGGGGGGGGTGAATACGTTTACCGTTTTAAAACTTAAAACTTGTTGTATCAAATTTCCAATTCGGCTAGTTCTAATATGAACACTGTCTGTTGTAGTTTATGTCTACCAAGTTGTCACACAAGTATTATCACATAATCACAATACAAGCAATCACATAATGCAAATATAAAAGTAAAGAGATAAGTAAAAGAAAGCGCAAACCGAACACGATGATTTATAGTGGTTCGGTCACGGAGCTCCTCTCCGCCCTACTCCACTCCCCGAGTACCCAACTCGAGAGTTACTTCACTAGATCAACAAGCTCCCTTTCTTAGGTGGAGAAAACCTTAACACGTCGCTTACTTCCTTTTCCGGTACTAAGCTAAACACGGGGTTCTTTACAAGGGTACAACCACTCCCATCGTCGCTTATACAATTACCGACACTAAGCTAGATGTCGAGTTCTTTACAAGGGTACAACCACTCCCAACACTCTTTGTATTTTAAGGACTAAAATACTAACCTCACTCTACTGATCTAAATGATACAATGATGGTTACAACAATGATCCATGACATAAGTATATCATGGATATGAATGCCTACACTATATGAACTTCCATTGATCGGAAGCCTTCAATGTATGAAGATCACAAGCTCCCTAAACTTGTTGTGATGGATCTTCATATATGCATCTTCATGGTGGATTAGTAAGTATGCTATGGATGATGACTTGTGATCTTGAGCTTGCTTCACAGGATCATAACAAGTGTATGCTTACAACATAATGAAAGTTAGTAACATTATGATCATTATGTAATGAGCTGATTAATGTATGAATCTACATGTTTTGCTACTGATCTAAGTGTGTGAAATGAGTGAGGGAATGTATGTTCTAGTTGTATGATTCTATGGGCAAAACTAAGGACTATTTATAGGAAAACATGGCATGAAAACTATGGGCAAAACCATGGACTAACATGGTTTCTAGTGGCATGAAAACTATGGGCAAAACTATGGACTACCATGTTTTCTAATGGCATGAGTCTATGGGCAAACAATGGGCTGGTGTTTATAGCCAACAATACTTTTGCCCGGCGGATCCGGTGGATCCCATAAAAGGGATCCGTGCTTGTTATCGTTTGGTTCCGCGGGTATGACAGTTAAGAGATAGCTAAGAGATTTTAGTGTATCTTTCCAAATCTTGCATATCTAGCCAAATCTTCCAAGATCCACAAATGTCAACTATCTAACTTGTGTATCTAAACAAAATATTACACAATCTTACAAAGATTTCACTTGTGATGTATGCCATGATGTCATGGTATTATTTAACTAATAAAGTTTCCATTTTAAGAAATAAAAATGTAAACTTGTATATGTTATTCCTAGTGAACTTTGTAATGTGTATATGTATGTAACATGTATCCTAGTGATCATGTAAAATAAGGTTCTAAGTAGAATGATTAGCCTTTTTAAAATACTTAATTACCTAACCGTATTTTAAACATTCTAAATGGTTTGTTAAGGGTTTGATCATAATGCTACATAACAAACATGTACGAACCTGTGTTGTATCATACGAGGACTTGAGAGGTGTTGAATGTATGTTGAGACAATATATGATTACAAGTAACTTGTACATTTTACGCTATGTATCAAGTTACATGTTTGTCATCAATCAAAACAAACGAGATTGCTTGCACTAGCAATCTCCCCAACGAGACTGCTTGCACTAACAAAAGTATCGAAGCATAATTGGATCTTTGATGTACATCACTGCTAGTAGACCAGATCTTCTATTTGCTGTATGTATGTGTGCTCGGTATCAATCTAAGCCAACCAAAAAGCATGTTGAAGCGGTGAAAAGGATCTTCCGATATCTTCAAGGCACAGTTCATATGGGTCTCTGGTATCCTAAGGACACAGCAATGGAGTTAACGGCTTATGTTGATGCTGATCATGCTGGATGTCAAGACACTCGTCGTAGTACTTCAGGAGGAGCTCAGTTTTTAGGGGAAAAGTTGGTTAGTTGGTCTTCTAAGAAGCAGATGAGTACTTCCATATCATCTACTGAAGCTGAGTACATTGCCATGTCTGCTTGCTGTGCACAAATCCTTTGGATGCGATCACAACTTTCAGATTATGGATTTTCATACAACAAAATTCCCCTATATTGTGACAACAAAAGCGCCATTGCTCTTTGTGATAACAATGTTCAGCACTCCAGGTCAAAACACATCGACATCAGGCATCACTTCATCAGGGAACAGGTGAAAAAGGGAATTGTGGAACTATATTTCGTGAGGACAGAGTTTTAGTTAGCTGACATCTTCACCAAGGCTCTCCCAAGAGAAAGGTTTCAGTTTATTCTCCCGCGCCTTGGAATGAAGAGCATGACACCTGAAACCCTCAAGTGTCTTCAGGAAGAAAAGGAGGAGTAAAGGATTGTCTTATTATATCCTTGTACATAGTTGTATATATCTTAAAACAAAAAGAAAATACAAAAATATAAAACCTATAAAAACCATAAAAATCGAAAAATCATAAAATACCAAAAATAGTCCTACCTAGGCATGTCTTCTGTTTATCGATAACATTTACGGATCTAGAAATTTCATTCAACAATGACACGGATCTTTAAATGAAGCTCGAGCAGAAGTTATACTAATCAGTTAAAACATGTCTTAATGGCTTGCTATTACTTCAGATAGCAACCCGCGCTATACATTGGGGAAAGCTTGTCGCCAAAAAGACAGTTGTTCCTCCAACTGGGTGATGTTCACCTGGGCATGGATTACTTTATATCCATGTTTCTTCGATCTGATGTACGTTTCAGTGCGTCATTTCGTATCTAAGAAGAGAAGTCTTATTTGCTCAAATATCAGAACAAATTAAATCAGACACATTTTCTCCCAGAATTTTCTAACTAATTTAAATCAATTGGGATCACAAATCTCAAAGGGTTTGAAATTTTTGATCGGGGGAGAGAATGTGATTTAAATATGAAATCTGATAAAATGTGATGATTTGAACATAAATGTAAGCTCTCCCATATGTGCTAAACCATTTTGTATAACATTGCACATATTGAGGGGGAGCAAAATGTTTTGGATGTGGTAGTATGCTCTCCCATGCATTTATTAAGGGGGAGCAAAGGATTTGGCATCTCATGTGATCGTGACTCGGACTTAACCAATGAATTGACGATAGCTAAAAGTCAGTAGTCGAAAGGACATGTCCTGGACGGGTAATAATTTCAAGCTAGTCTAACTAGTGATGTAAGCGTGTCTCGCAAAGGACGTGTCTGAGTAGAATGTACCGATTTCGAGCGATTTTTCTTGAATGTGATCTGGACGGGTAATAATTTCAAGCTAGTTCACTAGTGATGTAAGCGTGTCTCGCGATGATCATGTTCTTGGAAAATCAATCAATTCAAAAGTGCAAGCTTCACCCAACATGTGCAAATTTATAAAACAATCATCCGAGCACATGTTGAGGGGGAGCATTTGAAAAATATAAAACTCTCAAAGTGTTAACAAAATGTGTTTTACAATCATGAACACTTTGAGAGATTTTTCAAGGATTTGGTTTGGCAATTGTGGAAGAACACCAAAGACCGACCATTTTATTTAATGTATTGGAGTTATAAGGATGGTAAGGTTAGGTACAAGTTCCCACGATCCCGCCAGAGCCGGAGGGATCTACCCAGGGACAATCCACTAGTTAGTGTAGAAGTCCTTAGGTCTGATTATTAAAAGGAGAAAAGTAAATAAGGGAAAAGTGCCGACTGAGATGGAGCTAGAACTGGAACAAACCCAACAAGGTTCTAGTGATGAAGTCTCGGTAAGCACTGAAGGGGTTGAAGAATGAAAAAGAATTGTAAAGATAAAGGGTGAAAAGAAAGAAGCCCTCCTTACACTTTAGGCAGAAACTGGGTCAACACATATGCTGTCAGAATCACTTGGTTGATTGCTGACATTGAAGACAAAGTATCATGGACCCAGTGATACGCTGCACAACCCTCCCTAGCCACTCAAGGTCCCTCAAAGGACTCTTGTTTCAATTGTCATGGAGTACAATACATTTCTATCGTCTCTCTCACTCCGAGTTAGATGATATTGAAAAGGTGGCAGTTCTCTCCAGCCTCCGCTCACTAAATCAAAACGCACTATTGAGTCTAGAGCCACGAGATGCATAATAAGATCTCTTAGGGACACGAATTACTTCTACACTGGTTGTTCAACATTAAGGACACCAGTTGTAAACTTATGAGTCCTACGCAGATCTTAGCAATCTGCCAGAACATTCATGAGGGAATTTACAAATGTAATTGTGGAACGTTTTGATTGTTCTTGATTGAGATATTTATGTATTGAATGTGTTTAGCATGCGGAATCTACTACAACACACTTTAAAAGAACACAAGATGGTGAGTTTGAGTAAATGAGAGAATGCAATGAACAAAGAACACAACTTTGGTTAGAACAAAACGATTCAATATTATTGATGAAATAATACGGATGATCTAAGTATCACCAGGATTACAAAGTAATCTTGAATCTAAGATTGTAAAAAAAAGGATTTGTGATTCGAAGTAACTAAGTTACTTGAGAGATAGTTTGGTTCGTGGTTATTAGTTGTGAAAGATGCATGCATGAAGAAGTGACTAAGATATCCTTTTATAAGATAAGGATATCTTATTACATGTTGTCAAGTAGATGAATATAATACTATACTTTGACTATTATGGCGCCTACAATTAAATACAACTACCCATGTACACTCTGATATATTCTTCTGTCACCACAGAAGACTATTCTACTTCTACATAACGTATAACAATGTACAAAGACTAATAATTCAACTAAATATCTATTACAAAATATCTAATCGACAAAACAGAAGCTTGGCAGGCTCTTCATTAGCTAGCAGTACCTTCTACCCAGAAGGTACTGGTAGAACATCTTCGTACACTACAAAATCAACTAGCAGGCTCTTCTCATCATTGGCAGGCTCTTTGACTTTGATCATTTTATTCCCAACAATCCTCCCCTAAACTTGTTATTTCCATTAAAATACACAAGTTTCTGATGAATAAAATACATACCTTGAGGATTTGAGAACTCTTCCAAAAACCTTACTTTCTATCCTTCCTTTTTCTTTCATATTGCTCAGATATGCTTCTTAGCAAACTCTGAACAATCTCTGAGTTTTCTTCATCCTTGTCACACCTTAATCTCTTGGAGATCATAGCTTTAAGCACTTCATAGCTAAGAGGATACTCTTTCTCAGCTAACATAAAAAGTTCTATCCCACTCTGTGTGAAAAGATGATGAGTATGGCTATGACTTAGAAATTCCCAAGTTGTTGTAGGATCATAATAGGGAAATTTCCAATGAACATCCTTGGGATCAGGATCAAACATTCTATTGAATTCCACCCAAAGCTCTTGTTCCTTAGCATCTGTACTAGAATTTGTAGCTAACCTAATCTGCACTAGATTCCACAATTCTTCCAAATCTGCTCTATCAGATGCTCTAACTAAATTTTCAAAATTCTTGAAGATAGCAGACTGTCCCCCAACCCTTAATATTTTCCATGACTTACCAAATCTATCATGGTGTATTTCCCAATCAATTATAGGGTGTCTAGACCTAATTGGATCAGCATGAATGATAGTAGGTAAAGTAATCAACATTTTACTTACTTGCCCTTGATCCAATTTTGCTACTTCTTTCTTCTGAGCATCTTCCTTCTTCTTAAATGGATGTACATCAGATGGAACATTATAGTAAAGATTCTTGTAGGCTTGAAGATATAAAAAGAAGATTTCATCAGCAGATTTCTTCTTAAGTTGATAATCAGTCCAATTTGCCTGATTCTTCAAAAATTTCTTCATAAAGATTGTTTGATCTTTGTTAGTTTTGCCCACTTTAAAACCTCTCTTCTGACTTTCCTTCATCTTCTCAAAAATGTCAGCCAAAGCTGCTTCTTTGTATTTCTTGTTGATGAAAGATTCAAGTGCTTCAGTCTTCTCATCAGAATTGAGTGTCTTGTCATTTACTATATTTGCTGCATGACCTTTCACAATTGGATCATTGTTAATAATCCATAACATCTGTGCATCAAAGGTCTCTTGAGCAATTTGAGTATCAAGAAGAGCTTGAGCAGCTTCTTCAGCTTCTTTCTGCTCTTTCATTTCTTCAAGCATTCTTGAAGCTTCTCTAGCTTTTAGCTCTTCTTCTTGAACTCTTTTGGCCTCTTCTTCTCCTAAAGCCATCTGAATTTGCTGAGTTCTTTTCAACTTCTTGGACTTTGGCTCATCTTCAATTAGAATACCTTTGCCCTTATCCTTTGGAGGTGAATCTTGTGATGGAGCAGAAGATTGCTCATCAGCAATTAAAACCCTCTTTCTCTTGTACACTCTCTCAGCAGACCCTTTATATCCCATAGCCAATAGCCTTTCTCTCCTGGCAGACTCTTCTTCTGCCCTAGCAGGCTCTTGCCCTGCTCCAACAGGCTCTTCATCATAAACTTGAGTTCCATCATGGAATTCAAATTGAGCCTGTTCCTCCTCTTCTTCCTCATCTTCAGACATATCCTTCCTCCCCTTTTTGGAAGAGAGATCTATCCTATCAGCATCTGACTGTGAAGAACTAGATAAAACAACCTTTGCAGACTTTTTACCTTTTAACTTCTTCACTTCACCCTCCAATCTCTTAACCCTCTTAACCAATTTGATGTTGATCTTAGAAA
The DNA here is from genome assembly GCA_021014915.2 of Artemisia tridentata subsp. tridentata. NCBI lineage: Eukaryota > Viridiplantae > Streptophyta > Magnoliopsida > Asterales > Asteraceae > Artemisia > Artemisia tridentata. Next base: position 212,911,466 of record CP139505.1, read on the forward strand.
ACCTTTCATTTTGACGTTTAAGAGCTTTCTCTAAGAACTTCACCTTGTCTTTCAACTCTTGCATTGTCTGAGGTGATTGGGTTTGTGATGTATGATGTGGGGATGGTGGTGGTGTTGCTGATGGTACTGGAGATGGTGTTGGTGATTTTTGATGTGTTTGTGAAATGAAACCATGTGAAGAACTGGATGATGGTGTATCAGCAGATGGTGTTGGTTCTTCTGGATGTTGTGGTACCATTTCATCAAAAAGTGGAACTTCCTCCCCTCTAAAACCAATTCTCATATTTGAAAATACTTTTTGAGAAAGTTTTGGTGTTTCATAAACTGAGTCTGTGGGAAGCAACACATGTTGTAATTTTCCAATGATGCATCCAATGAATCTTGGATACATCAAAAATTTTGTTTTAATATCCACATTGTTTATCAATCCTTCAAAAATATATTTAGAAAAATTGTATTTTCTGTTTGTAGCTAAGCAAATGAGAGCAGAAGCCATGTTGCCACTAAATTGCTCCCAAGAGGTTTTCTTCTGGCTCAAACAGTGAAGGATTGTGTGAATCAAAAATCTCCATTGTGGAGTAAGATGCTTTTTCAGAAAAGTGAGTTTGTTGAACTCAGCATGATACCCCATTCTTGTTAAATTTTCAAAAATTTCAGTATCTGGTAACTGACTAATACCATCAGAATCATCCAAATGAAGATGTCTTCTTATGGATGACTCAGTAAGAGTCAAATGTTTACCATCCACTTTGGCTTTTATTCTTTGTTCCCCATTTTCAGAAGTTTTAATTTTAGCAGATTCCCAAAATTGTAAAATTTGATTTTCATAAATAGTGGGATTGACTAGCAAAGCAAACCTGATGTAGGAGTTGTTTAAAAAGTCCACTACTTGATGAAATGAGGCATTATCCTCTGACTTCTCCAAAAATGCTAACTGATTGTGACGTTGAACAAAGTTTAGATCAATTGTGGAAGTCATAATGAAAATTTTGAATATGATGGTGGGATTTGTTGGTAGTACTGGTAGAAGATGAAAGATGTATGTGAATTATGATAATGACTGATGAAAGAAGATATGAGAGAATTACTTTTAACCGACAATAATAAAGATTAAAATAAGTAAGTGAAAAGGCGGTTAAAAAGATCTTTTATATGTAAAATATAATATAATATATTCATCAGTGAATTACATAACTACCCCAACGGCTAATTTTAACTACCAGGCCTAAAGGCTAAAACTTTTTCTGACAGGCTCAACGGCTATCTAGCAGTACCTTTGTACTCTAGCAGTACCATTTTTGTACTAGCAGTACCTTTGAAAGTTTTAAAAATCCCTTATAGTTTTTAGCAAACTACCAGCTATCAACGGATTTGAGTTGTCTTTACCAAAAGCCGTTTGCTTAAGGACTAGCTAACTATTTACAATTAAGTATGGTCAGTTAACAACCATATAGTTTTTGGTAAACTATCAACCATTAACGGATTTGATTTGTCTTTACCAAAAGCCGTTTGCTTAAGGACTAGTCAACTCTTAAGTTTGTGAAAACTTGGTGAGATGAATACCAAAAGCCATGATGGCCCAAAAGATGGTGCAATTTCCTTGGATGGAGGAAATTTGAATCAGGCATTGATGCTGTGTATCTTGGATGATTGGCTCAACAAGTGAAATCATCTAATAGCATGCCTTTGAGTTGAAAACATTTCTTAGTTTGATCTAGATAGAACTTTCTCCTTGAGAAATGCTTCATCCCTTCTAGATATGTGATCTAACTATCTCTTTTTCAACTCTGCATCATCTTGTATGCTCTTGTCTTTTCATAAATTGGTCTTTCTTCCATTCTGGGCTTTTAATTCCTCCCCTGAGATTGTTATTTCTCCTGAAATGAATAAAACTTTTGTTGCCCCTTTTGTTTGAAAGAACTCTTGTTTTGTTATCAACCTGAAATGTGTTAGTTGCAAACCAAAAGAACAAAGTGTAGAACACTTGATCTATAACATTTTAAGTATTCAAGCCTTTAAATGAACAAAACATAGCAATTTTGTATCAGCAGGACCAATTATGAACTAACAGGACCTTTTGACTAACTAGCAGTACCATGTTTAAAATCCAATACCAGTTAATATTATGAACAAAAACATATGATTTTCAAAGATTTATCATTCCAATACCTCCTACAAGATATTTGAATCTACCTAAATCAAAAGCTTTGGTGAGAAGGTCTGCATAATTCTTTTCAGAATCAATTTTAACAACTTGAATTAACCTTTTCTCATTGCAATCCCTTATGAAATGGTGTCTGATTTCAATATGTTTTGTTTTTGAGTGTTGAACTGGGTTTTTAATGATACAAATAGTACTGCTATTGTCAATATAAATAATGGTGTTAAGAAAATTGTACCCATAGTCAAGCATTTGATTTTGGATCCAAAGAACTTGCCCACAACAACTTGCACCAGCAACATATTCTGCTTCAGTTGTAGAGTTGGCCACCATTGTTTGTTTCTTGCATTGCCAGGAGATTAGTCTGCAACCAAGAAATTGACATCCACCAGTTGTGGATTTTCTGTCTAGTGTTGCACCAGCATAGTCACTATCCGAATAAGCCACCAATTCAAAAGATGATTCCCTTGGATACCAAAGACCCAACCTAGGTTGACCCTTAAGATATCTAAAGATTCTTTTGACTGCTGTGAGATGAGAGATCTTGGGATGTATTTGAAACCTTGCACATACACATACTGAGAACATGATATCTGGTCTTGATGATGTAAGATACATCAAAGACCCAATCATTGATCTATAATTGTGCAAATCCATATCTTCTCCATCAGCATCTTTGATTAGCCCTTTGTCTGGATCCATTGGTGTACTTGCAACCTTAGAATCAGCAAAATTGAATTTTCTTAGGATCTCTGCTACATACTTATCTTGGCTGATAAATATGCCTTCTTTGGATTGTTTCACTTGGAGACCTAAAAAGAAAGTAAGTTCCCCCATGGAACTCATCTCAAACTTACTGTGCATAAGTTTTTCAAATTCTACACACAAGCCTTGGTTTGTTGATCCAAAGATTATGTCATCAACATAAATCTGAACTAACAAGATGTCTTTCTTTGTCCTTTTGATGAACAAAGTTGGATCAATCCTGCCTCTTTGGAATCCACTTTCTAGTAGAAAACAAGCCAATGTTTCATACCATGCCCTTGGAGCTTGATGTAGACCATACAAAGCCTTGGTAACTTTGTAAACTTTATCTGGATACTCAGCATCAATGAAGCCTGGAGGTTGAGATACATATACTGGTTCATCAATTTCACCATACAAAAATGCACTCTTAACATCCATTTGATAGACAGTGAAGCCTATGAATGAAGCATAGGCTAAGAAAAGCCTAATTGCTTCAAGTCTTGCAACAGGAGCAAACACTTCTTCATAATCTACCCCTTCCTCTTGAGTATATCCTTGTGCTACCAATCTAGCCTTGTTCCTGATCACTATACCCCTTTCATCCTTCTTGTTTCTGAACACCCATTTGGTTCCAATTGCCCTATGACCTCTGGGTAAATCAACCAATATCCAAACCTTCTGAATCTTGAATTGGAGAAGCTCTTCTTGCATAGCTTCCACCCAACTTGCATCATCTAAAGCTTTGTTTATGTTTTTGGGTTCAGCCTGAGATAGAAAACATGAAAACAGGCATATATTGGAATTATCATTATTCTTTTCTTCATAAAGAGAGGAGATTAACCCTTCTTCATTTGAGGATAAGACTTGAGATAAACCAACTTGAGATCTTGTTCTAACACCAGAAGTTATGCTTCCAATCACATCATCAGTTGAGTGATCTTTGAGAATTCTAGTGTTTGGTGTTCTAGGAACTTCATATGTAGTTGGAAGATTGCTAATCCCAACTTCTTCTTGAAAAGAATCATCTATTTGAACATTCAATGGCTCAGCAGTACCAATACTTGTACTAGCAGGACCATCTGAAGAACTGGCAGTACCATTGTCATTAGCACCACTCTTTTGATTCTCTTGATTCTGAGTTCCTTGATCTTCTTCATTGCCTTCTTTTGTTGTGTTTGAAGGTCCTTCTTCATTTGAAGATAGATCCATACTTTTCCAAATTGGCATCCAGATGAAATCTTGATTTTTAGGAATTTCAACATTTTCTTCAGAACCTGCATTTTCATTAGCATTTGTACCTGTAACAGGCACATAGTTCATAGATTCTGAAAGCCTATCAACATCAAACATCCAATCTGGTCCAACTCCTTTCACATTTGCTAGTTTCTCTTGAAACTCTATGTGAAGATTCTCTTCAACTAGCCTAGTGCATGTGTTAAACACTCTATAGGCCTTACTTTGCAAGGAATACCCTATCAAAAAGCCAACATCTGCTTTTCCATCAAATTTGCCTAAATGATCTTTGGTATTGAGAATAGTAACCTGACAACCAAAAGGTCTCATAAAACTTAAAGATGGTTTTCTACCAAAGAAAAGTTCATAAGGTGTTTTTCTATGTGGTTTTGTCACAAGAACCCTGTTTTGTACATAACAAGCAGTACCAACTGCTTCAGCCCAAAATGAAATAGGCAACTTAGAGTCTACTAACATAGTTCTAGCAGCCTCTATAAGTGTTCTATTCTTTCTTTCTGCTACTCCATTTTGCTGAGGTGTTCTAGCTACACTAAACTCTCTTTTTATGCCTTTTTCCTTGCAAAAGTCATCCATAACTCTATTCTTGAACTCTGTCCCATTGTCACATCTGATGACCTTAACCTTCTTATCAGATTGGTTTTCTACCTCAGTGATATAGGTTTTAAGTGTCTCACTAGTTTCATGTTTGGATCTTAAGAAGAAAACCCATGAAAATCTACTATAGTCATCAGTAACAACCAGACAATATTTCTTTCCATTCAAGCTGCACACATTAGTAGGACCAAAGAGATCCATATGAAGCATATGTAAAGCCTGAGTAATAGAGTTTTGGGTCTTGGGCTTACAAGAAGCTCTATGTTGTTTGCCTTTTAGACAGTCAACACAAGTTTGGTCGTTTTGGAAAATCTTTTTGGGTAAACCTCTTACTAAATCATATTTTGCAATAGTGTTGATTGTTTTAAAGTTTACATGACCAAGCCTTCTATGCCAAAGCATAGATTCATCCAATGAGGCCTTTGCTATCAAACAGGTTAAACCTTCTTTGGGATCAATGTTCTTTAAATTGACACTATACATATTGTTCCTTTTTGGAATTTTAAGAAGGATCTGACTTTCATCAGGCATCTTAAAATCAGAAGAAAGAACCATACATCCATTGTCAGTAAATAGAACATTGTTCTTTTTGTCACACATTTGTGAGACACTAAGAAGATTAAACTGAAGTTCTTTCACAAAATACACATTTTCAAAATCTATTTTACTGGTTTTGATAGTACCTTTACCAGTAATCTTTCCTTTAATTCCTCCCCCAAAGGTAACATATCCTCCATCAAATGTTTTGAAATCTGAGAGGAATGACATGTTGCCTGTCATGTGCCTGGAACACCCACTATCAACATACCCTTGATCTTCACTATCAGTTGAATGTTCCTGCACATGAATAAACACATTAGTTTCCTTGGGGTACCCAAGCCATGACAGACTTGGGTTTGCCTCTTGCATCAATGAAGTCAAACCTTTTCAGGATTGTTGATGCACCTTTTGATTGGATTGGTTTCCAAATCCAACATGCTGAGGCCTTAACAGCACTTTCCCTTCTAATCCATTGTGTGGTCTTTGGTCTATCAGTACCAATTTTGGCAATACCAATTTTGGCAGTACCATGTGGTCTAGCAGGACCTTTTGGTCTAGCAGGACCTTTGGTTTTTGGACTCCAAACTTTTGTTTTGACCACATTTATCTTTTGAATAGGATTCTTCTCAACTTTTGGTACACTTTTGAAAGTGTTTCTTGTACCCTTTTCAGTTGATTTTGTAATAACAGGCTTATGTTGTCTAACAGTATGATTATCTTTTGTAGTGTTAGACTTAACAAAACTTTTTCTGGGTTGAGTAACATTTGTTTTAGCTTTTGATTTACTCCCAGAAACCCATTTATTACAATAAGCATGAAGATGATTAAAGCTACCACAATAATAACAAGCTTTATTAAACATAACAAAGTCATCACCTAATTGTTGTGATTTAAGGTTGTTCCAATTTCTTTGGCTTCCCCTAGGTTTGTTATTACATTTTTTACAACTTTCAACTGTCTTCAAAACAGTTTTGGCTTTAGCTTTAACTTCTACTTTCTTAGGACTGGATGGTCCTACTTTGATTCCTTTAATAGGAATAGTCTCATCTTCATCATCATCAGATACCCAATCCTCAATAATTAGGACATCTGGTCTCTTCTCAGTGAGCACCTTGGAGAGTGAGACATTCTTAGCACTCTCAGAAGGTTCACCTATCATTACAGGTTTAGCTAATGGTTTTGCAACAAATTCATGTAAACCTGATGCAGCAAGATCACTACCTTGTGGACAAGGAATTCCTCTATAAGGTGGAGGACAATTATTATATCCTATCCCTGATTTTATTCTCTTATTCAACTGAGTCTCAACTATGCTCTTAGTACACTCAGAAGCATTTTCCAATTTAGTAACAGTCAGTTGAATATTGTCTCTAGCTAATGTCACTTTAGTGCACTCTGTCCTTACCATTTCTATTTCTCTATCTTTCAAAAATATTTGTCTTTGAAGAGCATTTTTAGCATCAGTAAAGGTAAGTTCATTTTCTCTATAGTGAGTGATTTGTTTTTCTAGCTTGGACATACCACACTTATGGTCAAATAAGGTTTGAATGGTTTTTCTATGTTCTAATACTTCTGTATCATAAGCTTTACTTATGATTTTTAATTCTTTAAAAGATTCACAATCATTAGGACATTTGATAATTTGTACCTCAGGGGTGGAGAATGCCATCAAAGCCAATTCATCAGAAGTTGACTCATCTTCACCCATGAAACTCCAGTCAAAACCCATGCCATCTATAGCAACCATTGCTTTTGGCTCAGCAACTTCAACAACCTTACTCTTGCTTTCAAAGCTTCCTTTCTTCTCAAAGCTTCCTTGGTTTCTATTGTCAAACCCTCTACCTCTGTCATCCTGCCTCTTAGGTCTTCTACACTCTCTAGAGTAGTGACCTTTCATGTGGCAGTTGTAACACTCCACCTTTGACTTATCATAGCCAGCAGGCTCACTTCCATCTATCAGTATCTTCTTGCCAGTCCTCATCATCAACTGCTTAGCTCTAATGCTTAAAAGTGAAAGTTGCCACTTTAGGTCCATTACTTCAAGATCATCAGGATGAATCTCTTGAAGGTCTTCAAATGTTAATACAGACCCATTGTGTTGAGATGTAAGAAAAGCACACCCAATTGTTTCATCCAAAATGGATTTAGTGCTACTAGAAGTACTAGCAGTACCAAAGGTTGTGTTAGCAGTACCTTCTTCTATGCTACCTTTGTCTTTATGATCAACCTTTGAGATGTTTGGGGATGAAACAAATGCCATATTTCCTGAGCTTGACCCAGTAGTCTTCTTGACTTCATGTTCTACAATCTTGAAATTGTTGTAGAGATCATTGAGACTCATCTGGTCAATATCTGACTTGTTCTTCCATACAATGACATGCATAGACCATTCTGAAGGTAAACTCCTAAGAAATTTAGAGTTTAGGTCTTCTTGAGTTATCATCACTTCATGGATGGCTAACTGACTTGCAAGCTTCTGAAGTCTATTGAACATACTGTCCAAAGACTCATTGGTTGTGGCTGTGAAGTTCTCAAATTGTTGTTTGAGAAGGGTTTTCTGTGTTTTCTTGGTAGCATCATTACCACCAAACCTAGCCACAATAGCTTCAAAGAGGGTTTTGGCATCTTTGTATTTGTTAAAAATCAGAAGTTGATCATTTGGAATAGTCATCAGTAGCATACTCCTTGCCTTGAGATCATTTTTCTTCTGAATTCTTTCATCTGCATTCGATGGTTGGGTTTGTATTGTTGTTACAAGAGCATCATTTACTGTTGTTGTGGTGGTTTGGGGTTTAAATGAATTGCCTTGTTCAATAATCTCCCAAAGTGCATAATCCTGCACTTGAAAGTATTGTTCAACCCTGAGTCGCCACATTTCAAACTCATTTTGTTTCAGTAATGGAAGTTTAGCTGCAACATTTGTCTGAATATGTTCAACATCCATTTTTCTTTTAAATTAGTAAATATCAAGCCTAGCTCTGATACCACTTGTGGAACGTTTTGATTGTTCTTGATTGAGATATTTATGTATTGAATGTGTTTAGCATGCGGAATCTACTACAACACACTTTAAAAGAACACAAGATGGTGAGTTTGAGTAAATGAGAGAATGCAATGAACAAAGAACACAACTTTGGTTAGAACAAAACGATTCAATATTATTGATGAAATAATACGGATGATCTAAGTATCACCAGGATTACAAAGTAATCTTGAATCTAAGATTGTAAAAAAAAGGATTTGTGATTCGAAGTAACTAAGTTACTTGAGAGATAGTTTGGTTCGTGGTTATTAGTTGTGAAAGATGCATGCATGAAGAAGTGACTAAGATATCCTTTTATAAGATAAGGATATCTTATTACATGTTGTCAAGTAGATGAATATAATACTATACTTTGACTATTATGGCGCCTACAATTAAATACAACTACCCATGTACACTCTGATATATTCTTCTGTCACCACAGAAGACTATTCTACTTCTACATAACGTATAACAATGTACAAAGACTAATAATTCAACTAAATATCTATTACAAAATATCTAATCGACAAAACAGAAGCTTGGCAGGCTCTTCATTAGCTAGCAGTACCTTCTACCCAGAAGGTACTGGTAGAACATCTTCGTACACTACAAAATCAACTAGCAGGCTCTTCTCATCATTGGCAGGCTCTTTGACTTTGATCATTTTATTCCCAACAGTAATTCTCAATGATTGAATGGAAATTCCTGTCAGGGTCAACATCAAGCAGCTCTGAAAGCAGGTCACTTCGGCAATTCTTTATGGATTACGCTTAGTGGTCACGGCGGTGTCAAACGGTCTACAGTCGTTGAGTGATCTCCAGCGACTCACCTAATCGTTGATTTACTACGGTAAGATCTTAAAAAGCCCTCTGTGGGTTTTCGATTAGGAACGGTCTTGGTAAGGATTAGAGAGAGTTTTCACACTATGCTGTTAACAATCTCAAAGTCCAAACCTGTAAGTACCGGACGCTTTATTGCTAACTGTCGTATGCAGGATCTTCTGGCGGTTGAAGCTGATTGATGTTGCAGCTGATGCAGTTGTAGCAGATTAATGAACAAGATGCCATTCCACCACCACATGTTCACACTACAACATCATCTTTAACAAAGAAGTCATGATCAATCGAAAAGACCTTCAACACTGCTTCCGCAACTCTGAAGCTGAAGATCATGATCCAGATAAGTGTGAGCATGTTGGCGCAACAAACACAATCCATCACCACATGTTCGCTCTAATCCATCATCATGTTCAATGAAGTCATGACAACCTAAATGACCTTCAACACAGCTTCTGCTAACTCTGATGCTGAAAGTCATGACCCAGAATAGAGTGAGCATGTCGGTTCAAAGTGTACCACATCACATTGAAACATACCACTGAAAGATGACATGGAAACACATGGTGGATGATAACTCCAAAGAATCAACAAAGATCATCCAAGACAGAAGAAAAAGTCATCTGAAGATTTACTGCTGCACAATGATCAAGGATTGTGAAGAATCATTGTTTAACGAGCTATGAAGTCAAGAGCCATGGATGAAGTGCAAAGATTCAGAACATTACTTCCGGGGTGACCTCCCTTAGGGGGAGATTGTTAGGAATATGAATATTCAGTTGAAGACTCGGTCACCCCGAGTACTTATTAGCACATCATAGCTCGTAGGATAACTAGTAATATTAGTAGTAGATTAGTTATTATTATTAGTATTGTGGAGTGGGTCGGGTCTTTACCCACTGTCAGCTCACTTCACAGCCCGCTAGGGGCATATTTTGTAAGAACTATAAATACCCCTTCCCACACAAGGGAAGGGGTGGAACTTCTCATTTTATCTAATCTAATACACATAAATTTCTCTCTCTAAGTTCCCACCTTTCTCTCTCTAACTTCTCATCTAGTTCGATCCATAACAAGCTCCAATATTGTGTTTATGTGTTAGTGAATATCCTACATATGCTCTATGATTCACCTCTCTCAGAAGGTAATACATCTGGAAGTGATGAGAGCAGATTATTCACAAAATCGAATTGATGGAATTTTTGTACATATTGTCATTTTCAAAGAGATACAGATTCCTATGCAGATGAAATTCTTTCAAACAGGAGAGGAAAATACAAGAATGTTTGCAAAAGTGCATAAGAGAAGAAAAACATGAATTCTGAAATTCAGGGGAGGAAATTAATGTTCAAAGATGATGTTCAAAGTGAAACAAGCCTGAAGAAAAGAATTGGTGTTGATAAGTTTGAAGATCACTTGCAAAATTGTTGATCAGTTTCAAAACAGAAGATCAGTTTCAAGATTGAAGATCAGTGTTTGAAAGAATTCCTTTATCCAAAAACTACTATTATTTAATTCTCTTTAAATCAAGAAATTTATGATTTGCACTGAAATCATAAGTTTAAGGGAGGATTTTTAGGAATTAAATTTAGCAGTTGGTACGGTTTAAGCAAAAGTTGGTACGGTTTAAGCAAAAGTTAGTACGGTTGAAGACAACAGCAGTTGGTACTGCTGACAAGATGAAAGATAGTACTGCTTATGAGATAAAGGTTCATCGTGCATGGATAAATATGGAAAAGATATGTTATATATCTTTAATAGGATTGTGATTCGTTTAGATATCTTACTTTGTATAGGACTCTTTGCATTATAAAAGGAGATCCTTAGTTAGGGTTTTAGATATCCCCTACATACGATTCATTAAGAGTTTCACGTTAATCATTGTAATCGTTCAATATAATCAAAGTAATCGTTTGGTTAATATTGTCTGTGTTCCTATATACTCTTATTGTTTTCATCATACACAAAACGTCTTCTAGATACTTGGTGGTAAATTCCGCGTGCTATCAAGTATATACTCAAAGTATACTCAACACAATCTTTGTGTTTAGATCCGGTCATGTATCAAACCTAAAGAAATGCCTAGCGGATGAAACCCTTATAGTTCCCTTAACGGAAATTATACTTGACGACAAGCTATATTTTATCGAAGAACCAATGGAAATCTTGGATAGAGATGTCAAGCGATTGAAACAAAGCCGTACTCCCATTATCAAGGTTAGATGGAACTCTAAGAGAGGACCAAAGTACACATGGGAACGTGAAGACCGAATTCGTGCCAAATATCCACACCTTTTCGCCGAGACAACACCGACCACTACCACGGACTACGAATTCCGAGACGGAATTCAGAATTAGGGGTAGGTACTGTAATAACCCGTAATTTTTCAAGTTATTAATTCCTGTAAACTCGAAGTAAGCAATTATGAAGTTTTATTCAAGTCATTTTATCCATCTTCGCATTTAAAATGTTGGTCTGCTTAAACTGAGAAACAACAAATGATATTGCCAAACGAACAATGTGGCAAAACTTACGTTCCATTTTTACTGGAACCGCACGCGTTCCGACACCGTGATAGTATGACATAGGTCTAATAATTTAAAACCAGGAACAGACAAAAATTCGTGAAATATTAGGAAATAATTAAGGACTCGGAGAATATTTCAAGTATTATCTAACAACTTTAAAAATATAAACTCTTGAACTAGAGATAGTTTATGACGGAACCAGACTTCATACTGTTTAGCGGGACTCGGGCATTTAGTTTACCTTTAAAACACTTGTACAATGTACAAACCTTAAAATAAATACACTGCACTATAATATTACTTATACCTAATAAAGAATAAAATACATATACTCACTCCCTAAAAAAAAACCTAACTCTACACCCACTATAACCATTGCCCAAAAACCCACTTTACTGCCAACTCCTTTCTCTTTTTTTTTGTCGCCATTTTTCCTTCCCCAAAACTGGGATTCGACCCATCTCCATCACCAATTAAATTTCATTGACCATGAAAACTCTTGTCCACTTCATATCACGAGATTACATAAGAAATAGGAGCTTAAGTATAGAGATTACACACCGATTAGGGGTGGTTAGTTTTCCCATAATCCGAAAGTAAAATGGAGCTTAACTCCATTAACCACCATAAATCCATACCTCCTGGGAATGATTCGAATCATATCCATTTTCAAACACTCCCAAAGGCTGAGAAGGTGATTCGAATAGGAGGCTGTAGTGGTGGATTTGTTGAGCTATTGGATTCGGATTGGAGAGTTCATCATAGTGTTCGAACACCCACAAATTTATCAGGTTAATCATTGATCCTTATTTTGTTATATTTTTTTCTTTTGAATCGTTAATAGGGATTAGAAATTAGGTCGAATAGAGGATAAATTAGACTTAGTAAAATTTTTGTGATTATTGTCGAATTAATATATTCAGAAACCTTTGATTAGGAAGTTGAATGAAAAGATACTAGTTATGTTGAAAATGGGTCGAGAAAGGGTTGACTTTTAAGAGTCATGGGTTGATTTTTTTGTGATGTTAGTTATATAGTTAGGAGATATGGAAACCTTGGAATGATAAGATTTTGTGTAGTCGAATTTGGGGCAGTAGGCATGTTGGGAAGGATTGTGTTTGTGAGAGTTTTGGGTTGTCGAGTGTCATTAAAAGTAGCAGTGGATTTTCGAATGGTTTTTGAGTGTTAGACTAGATTAGAAGGATTGTAAGATGAAGCTGTGTTGTGGCAATGGCATAGCTCGAAGACTTGGGGTGTAGAACCTAGGTTGAAATAAGACTTTGACACACGTATAACCCCCAAAACAGCCAAAATGAGCCATAGGTGAGACGCAGTCGTTAGCATTAGGACCTCTTGTGGAGCTAAGATAAGTAGAAACTTTGATAACTTGGGTTTGCATTGTTTTGAGACCCCAAGAGCATTCTTTTGTCGACCCCAAACTGGTCACAAGGTCGCGTAAACAACCACTTAGACACCCCAAATGGGTTAAACTCGAGTGATACTCGAGTGCCACTTAACAAGTGAGACCCTAGAACACATTTGGTAGCACCTTAGAAACCTCATATGAGGCTGCCAAATGAAATACTTGGCACAGAAAATCCTTTACCATCAAATGAAATACCAGACAAATTACCAGGCCAACTATGAGCCCACTTAGAAGCCCACCATAAGTAGTGTATATGATTGAATAACAAATGGAGAGTGGACTTAGGTAAAGCCCATTAACCTCACATGAACTACCTTCCACAGCTGACATTTGGGAGCCCACATGTGAGCCCATCAGCTCACTAGAAAACCTATAGAGATAGCCCAATTAGTTATTTAGAACACCCAAATTGTTAAAGTGTTGACGGGATTAAATGAAAATATGAAGACCACTTCAAATAAAAATTAACGACTCAACCTTATATGTCATATATATAAAAAGGAACCTGACTAATGATTAGTTGTTAACAAATGAGGAGATATTAGAAAACTTAAAATGATACACCAACGTAAAACTAATAGGTATAAATAGTCATACACATTACAAATAAATAAATTGAACTTATAGTTGGATATGGGAATAAATATCTATGTGTACTCACGACTAGACCAATGAACATATATAAACGAATTATTTCACGAACGCTTAGGAAATTTATAGAAATATAGTTACACTAGATTAAAAAGTGCGGTAAAGTGAATGGTAAACACAAGCAACAATAACATAAATTTTTTGAAAACTTTTAAACTTATTTACGTTCATCGGGTCTCAAATCAGAACTGCAAACTAAATTATGCCATACTAATCTAGGTCACGCGTCGGAACTACCATCTAGTATTTGACTCTATTGCATTTCAGACTACTACTACACTGAGGTGAGTTCATAGTCCCACTTTTTACAATGTTTTCAAATCCAGTGGGGAGATACATGCTATAAATCTGAACACAAGTAATTTCTGTATGCTATCCTGATTGATATTGCTAAATTAATATTGCCTAAGTTACCACCCTTGCCAAAGTCCCTCATATCATGAACCATTAATCACTTGCGAGTGAACGCGAATTTAGTGAATAGATCTATTGGAAGTTGACGACCCATTTGAAGTTAGCCTGGAATGGTAACCAAATGCACTTTATTTGAATTAATTAAGAGTTTGGCAAACTCCTACGACGAGGGCACTATCACCTACATCATTTTATGATGTGGGCTATTTATATCATTTATGATATCACCCGATGTTAAGGTTTGCGTGTCATGAGGCTTAGGGAGATATATATATATATATATATATATATATATATATATATATATATATATATATATATATATATATATATTACACTACGATATCATTGATTTTACTACTATCTGACTTGTGTTCAAACTATTACAAAATAAAACACTATGGATTCACTCAACCTTTGTGTTGACCCTTTTAGCTTGTTTTATCTCAGGTATCTAAGAAGCATAAATGTTACGGAGTGGATTAGGGCCCCTTTTGGACGACATCCAAAATAATGTTTTCATTCATTTTAACTTAAACATTTTCATTATGTACTATTAAATGTTATGGAACCGTTGTGGCAAACTCTGATTTTATTTGATGAATGATAACTAAATTTTATCAAAACGTCTCTTTCGAGTCGTTTTCTATAATTGTGACTATGATCTGAGATGTAATACCCCAATTAGACTTATGCTGCTTCATTTCGATTTTCGGGGTGTTACATCTAGCCTTGGTGAGTTATTAAAAACAATACGTAAACAATAACGTCTCCATATATACTCTTCACTTACCACCTTTCTTTCCACCTCAAAAACTCTCAATATAACTTTTATTCTCCCATAAAATAACCTCTATAAACCCAGAAGCTTTCATTCGTACGTTAGAAGAGCTAACGAGAGCATCAAGATCAATATTTATATCGTGTACTTGTTATAAATCTAACGTGGCCATTTAACTTGAGTTCCAATCTTTTCCTACGATCTTATACCATCCTTTGAAGCATTGTAAGACAACTCTAACTCAGTTTCAAATCATCACGTTTGTTACTTTACGTATCATGCATCATTTTCTATTATTATCGAACGTATATACACTTTCTTAAATCATTTCTACGTATGTAAACATTTAAGATCACAAACGAGACACGCCTCCATCTTGGAAGGCATAGAAGTCTCGCTACACACGCCTTACACTTTTATTTCCATGTTACATGCATCGTTTAATTTATTATTGGATCATGTTCAATCGAATATAAAAACTGCCTCAACACTTAGAATTATTTCAAGTTTTTCCCTTATGTTAATCGTTCCAGTAGCCTATAAAATACCCATATATCCTGAAATTTAACTTAACAATCGTATTATATTTTTACATCACTTGTTAGACCACCTAGCTAGCTAACACTTTCGCTCTTATGGCATGTAAAAATAACCAAGTTTCGACACTCTAAAAGTGCCAAAGTATTTCGCAAAAACTGGAAATTAAAACAATATAAAATAGCGAGTTGGGCTTTACAGCCCAATAAGCTAATTTTAAGCTCTACGAATAAGCTGGCTTATCAAAGCTTTTTTATATGAATTTAGAACTTGAAAAATGATATTTTTGATGAGCACAACTCGTCTCACGATTTACGGATTTTAAAACGTTAACGGGCCTTAAAATTGATCGTTAAAAGCCCATAAGTATAAAAATAAGTGATAGACCATATAAGCTGTTGTAATAAGCTCTAATTGACTTAATAAAACCTCAGAAATTTTTAAATAATTTTTCCCATTAATTTTGTGTAAATGGACTAAAAATGTAACGCGACAACACCTAGAGGGACTAAAACTGCCAAATGTTTAAACTATGGACTGAAAATGTAAAAACAGTATCTTTATGGTATAAAATGATTTATTATCATATTCCAAGATCTAAATGATATATTGGACAAAGTAGTGGACTATAATTGTAAATTTCATAATAAATGACTAACGGTGTAACGCTAACGCCGTTAGGGTAAAAATTTTAAAAACTGGAAAAGGACAAGGACCAATAAATTCTATTTGACATTCTTAGTTTATTTTCTATTTTTGTCATTTCAATTCACGTCACATGCATATTTATTATATTTCAGTTATATATTATTTAACGTTATATTAAATATATAATTAACAATATTTCAACTAGTTTTTCTTACGTAATATTTCATCGTAAAAACTTTAGAAATAATTTAATTATCATTTCATGTGATATTAATTATATTCTCAATAATTTCATTTGCATATCATCTTTTTATAACGATTAATATATTATTCGCTATTCGTTATTCATCATTCGTTAATCATTATATGTTACCCGTTTCACAATCACCAAATAGTATTTGGTCAGATTCTCAGACATATTTAATTATCAGTTCTTATTTCGAAGCCGTTACCATAATCTCATCCGAACTTACTTATTTCCATTCTCAGTATCATATAAGGCGAGTCATAGCCCCACTTTTATTATTTACAAGTTTTATACTTTTGGGAGAGATACATGCTCAAATATGTTTCACTATTTTTATGAGTAAGTATAATAATAACTTACATGATTCAAATCAAATTCCTAATTAATAATTACTTGATATGGTTTAGTTCTTAAGATGTGATATATATATCTTACTTGCTAATTGTTTAGCTTGAGTATTGAACTTGGAAGATGATATTTTCAAACTGCTTGTTATAGCATGATATTGGTTTATAAGATAAATATTCAAGTAACATCATGAATATACAGATCATTGTTATATGTTAATACCAAACTTAAATGGAAGTACTTGCTAGGAAAGAGCATTTGTATTTAAGGTTCATCGTTACCTTGATATTGCCTAAGTACCCCCTTATAGCCAGAAAGTCCCTTTATCATGAGCCATTAATCACTTGTAGTGAACGCGAATATAGTGGACAGCTTCGAAACCTGTTGAAGCTTGACATCCTATCCCACTAATTACTTGACGGAATGCCTTTGTGGCTAGTCGTATTAGTCGCGATACACTATATTTGAGTAAAATAGGAATTGGAAAATCACCTATTACTCGAGGGCATTATTTATCATCATTGACTTGATGATCACCTCCGTTTTACGGTACACTGTTAACGTTTTGCGTGTCATGAGGCTTGGGGAAATATCCATAAGAAAATATATGTCTTCAACATATATCTAGATACAGCTGTATAGGTATTTCACCTCACTACATTAACATCATGAGTTTCCACCTCATGCTAGGATTTTAATCCAGTACTTGAATTTGACTGAATAATTATATGATTTATTTGTGGTTATACAAATACCATTCATTACTTGTTTCATCACTATTAGTAATTATTACAATTATTACCCCGTTCTTTAAATTATTGAAATGAACCCTTTATCAGTATTTGGAACTTATTTTGGATAATCATATTATTTCTGAAATTATTAAAACTGATTGTTTAATCATATTTGAATTTATTCCAAATATTACTATATACTTCTGAATTCATTGAAATAAATGGTTTTCCATTAAACTCTATGAACTCACCAACCTTTGTGTTGAAACTTTTAAGCATGTGTATCTCAGGTAATTAACGGAGCAGGACAAGACACGGAGTGGGCATTTGTTACTGTGATAAATTAAAATGGTGTAAAAATCAAATATGTCATTCTTACAAGCCTCTATATCTTTTATGAGATTTTTAAAAACAAATGTTTCATCTTTGTATCAAAATATTTACTTGAATGACAAATAACATTCAAAACGCCTCTTTCGAGCCGTTTTCTATAATTATGACTTCGATCCTCCCCGTAACACCCTAATTACTTTTCCGTTGCTATATCATAAATTAGGGGGTGTTACAGCAGGACTGGCAAGCATAAGGTGATAATTTCGTAGAAATCAAAGCGTGGTCAACAAAGGGCGATAAACATCACATGTATGATATTTAACACCTATGGGTACCAATTGTTATTAATCGTTTATTATGTTATCTAGTACTTTGTTTGATTTAAGTTCAACGATACTAATAAACATTGGCACCGTTGAATTGGGGGGGGGGGGGGGGAATAGTGGTTTGATACCGCCATCGGTTATGTTACGGTTCGGTTTTAACCTAATCTTACTATTGATACATGAAAATATTTTGTTTGTCATATCTAACGGGAAAAGGCAAAAAGAGCTTTCAGGTCTTATTGTGCAGGAATAACTGTATGAGGTTTCACATGCATAACAATTACAAGAATATGGGGCAGAATAAGGAGCGGATCTTGGAAAACACTCCGTCATCAATAAAAACGGATGGTGGAAAACACTCCGTCTCTTAAGAGCGGATCGTGAAAAACACTCCGTCATCAATAAAAACAGATGGTGGAAAACACTCCGTCTCTTAAGAGCGGATCGTGAAAAACACTCCGTCATAAATAAAAACGGATGGTGGCAAACACTCCGTCTCTTAGGAGCGGATCGTGGAAAACACTCTGTCATCAATAAAAATTGATGGTGGAAAACACTCCGTCTCTTAAGAACGGATTGTGGAAAACACTCCGTCATCAATAAAAACAGATGGTGGAAAACACTCCGTCTCTTAAGAGCGGATCGTGAAAAACACTCCGTCATCAATAAAAACAGATGGTGGAAAACACTCCGCTAAGCGGATGGTGATAACACTCCGTCATCAATAAAACGGATGGTGAAAACACTCCGTTAAGTGGATGGTGATAACACTCCGTCATCAATAAAACGGATGGTGAAAACACTCCGCTGTAAGTTAAGCGGATGGTGATAATACTCCGTCATCAATAAAACGGATGGTGAAAACACTCCGTCACTAAAAAAAACAAATAATGCAAACACACCGAAAACTCAGGTGCAAACATTAATCGGATAGTACAAAAACACTCCAGAAGATCTAGGTGCTAAAACACGAAGGTTTTGTGTTGGGTCTGAAATGCTGCTGATTCGAGAATTACAACTCTGCTGGATAGTTATGTAACTCTGCTGATTAGCACAAGAACTCTGCTGTTTTGGTAACTCTGCTGTTTTGGTATAATAGGCACATTGTAACTCTGTTGCTAGCTCACGAGGACTCTGCTGCTAGAAGGATTACTCTGCTGCTTATTACTTATGTAAAGTATGTTAAGATAAGTATAGAAAAGATACGTATGAATATTTTTCGTGTATAGGAAGTCTTGTAAACCGACTAGGACTCCTTACGCTATAAAAGGAGGTTCTAGGGTTAGAGTTAGATATCGATTGATTGTTTATCTTAGCATACGTATTGTTTTACACTTCAAGGTTTCTTGTAACCCTATTGCTATTCAGAGCAATCGTATTAATATATTGAAGTGTTGTTTGATAATTCGTTTGTGTTTATTCTTCTTAAGATCAAGTATTAGTTTCCGCATAATATTTGATATACAACTCAAGATCAGTTTCTATACTAATTACCTTAGATTTATCTAAAGTAATTAATAAGATCGTAAAGCTCAACTGGGATCAACAAGTGGTATCAGAGCTTGTGATCTAGAAACTGGTACCAAGAAGAATCTCTGAATTCAAGATTTGCTAATCATCACTGTAAGCAATGGACTCCGACTCTACACACATGGTTACTGCATCAAGGGTTCCCATGCTCAAGCCTGGAGAGTATGAGATCTGGAAGATGAGGATCCAACAGTACATAAGAATGGTTGATTACTCACTTTGGGAAGTTATTGTTCATGGAGACACTGTGCAAACCAAGACTGCTACATGATCAGTCTTGACTCTCAAGACAAGTGAGGAGAAAGCACAGAGAAGATTGGAGGTTAAGGCTCACAGTATTCTCATGATGGGAATACCTAATGATTATCAATTGAGCTTTAATCATATTGAGTCTGCTAAGGAGTTATGGGAAGCAATCGAACTTAGATTTGGTGGGAATGAAGCTACAAAGAAATCAAGAAAGAATCTACTAAAGCATCAGTTTGAAACTTTCACTGCTTCAAGTTCTGAGGACATTGAAGGAACTTATGATAGACTTCATAAGCTAACCAGTCAGATGGCTCTGTTGAAGATTGAGCCATCTCAAGAGGATGTCAATCTAAAGTTTCTGAGAAGTCTCTCTTCTGAATGGAACACTCATACAGTGGTCTGGAGACATAAGGAAGATTTTGATACTATGACATTGGATGATCTGTATAACAACTTGAAGGTGTATGAATCTGAAGTTAAAGGATTGTCAAGTTCATCCTCTACTACAAATAATCTTGCTTTTGTTTCCTCAAGCAACAAGACTACTGGTAGACATCAAGAACAGCACTCTGCTGCTGGTGCTTTTGCTCCTGCTGTTGGTTCACATGTCTCTGCTGCTGACTCTTCTAACACCAACACTATCAGTGATGCTGCAATTTGTGCTTATCTGGCTGAACTTACAACAAGTACTTCAGTCATGCCTCAAGATCTGGATGAACTTGATCCTGATGATGTTGAAGAGATTGACATGCAATGGCAGTTTGCAATGTTAACAATGAGGGCTAGAAGGTTATTGGTTATAAGAGGACAGGTAAGAGAATAAAGCAGATGGCTAGAAAGAAGAGGAAGACTGAGTCATTGGTAAAGAGTGATTCTGAAAAAGAAGAAAGTAATGAGCATCATTTTGAGGAAGTAACTGCTGAGGATATGAAAAGAACAATGGATATCACAGTTCATGTAACACAAGAGGAACCAGAGATAGTCAATGCAGTTCCTTTAGATACAAAATATTCAATCATCTCTTATGCACATACAGTCAGGGATGGAAGTGAAGCTTACTGGGAGTTTAAGAGGTCTAATAATATGTATTATGGATTTGTTAGATTTTCTCAGATGCTACATTTTATGGATAGAGATGATGTGATGCAGACATGGAGATTATATAAAGAAAAGTATGGTGATACTAGACCAGAAGTGATGTATGAAAGAATTCACTATTACTTTTTAAAGAACATGTTTGAACCTGATGAGAGAGATATTGAATGGAGAGATTTGTTGAACTCCAGAGTTGATAGGTGGTATTTGTATCAATCTTGTGGAGTACATGAATTAGTTTGTAAGGGTGTCAAGGTCTACATGCTTGTGGAGAAGGATTACCCTTTGAATAACAATACAGCAGTGATTACTCAGATGTTAAAGCCTGGTATGTTGACATTGCAGAATAGTTACTTTTCAGATACTCAAGCTTATAAATTGATAACAAAATATGAGAAGATTCTTGAGTCAAAGACATCAAAACAGTAAGGTGTTTGGAAGCATCCTCCTGGTGGTTATTTGGATTGAAGGAAACTTGATGATTTTTGATGAAAAATATCAAGTTTAGGGGAGGATTGTTGGGTCTGAAATGCTGCTGATTCGAGAATTACAACTCTGCTGGATAGTTATGTAACTCTGCTGATTAGCACAAGAACTCTGCTGTTTTGGTAACTCTGCTGTTTTGGTATAATAGGCACATTGTAACTCTGTTGCTAGCTCACGAGGACTCTGCTGCTAGAAGGATTACTCTGCTGCTTATTAATTATGTAAAGTATGTTAAGATAAGTATAGAAAAGATACGTATGAATATTTTTCGTGTATAGGAAGTCTTGTAAACCGACTAGGACTCCTTACGCTATAAAAGGAGGTTCTAGGGTTAGAGTTAGATATCGATTGATTGTTTATCTTAGCATACGTATTGTTTTACACTTCAAGGTTTCTTGTAACCCTATTGCTATTCAGAGCAATCGTATTAATATATTGAAGTGTTGTTTGATAATTCGTTTGTGTTTATTCTTCTTAAGATCAAGTATTAGTTTCCGCATAATATTTGATATACAACTCAAGATCAGTTTCTATACTAATTACCTTAGATTTATCTAAAGTAATTAATAAGATCGTGAAGCTCAACTGGGATCAACATTTTGCTCCCCGCGTCATTGGGGTGAGAACCCCCTCTAATAAGCTCCGTAATGAGGAGGCCCTTAGCGCTCCTATTACGAAGGAACGTTAGAAAAAACTAATTTAAATTGTAAGCGTCTCAAGCATATAAACTTGTACCTCCGGAGCTATGTGAGCAACAATAGTTATAAAAAACAAGTATTTGGTATACGTTTATGACTAAAAAATTAAATGATATATAACGGCACTTCACAAAAATAATGATTGTGGTAGAAAAGCTATGTTTTATTTGTGCAGAAAACAAAATGATGATGGAAAAGACATGTATGGCTTTCGGCCTCCGGCCAACAATGCACCTTGCTGGTGGTCCACAACCACTCGGAAAGAATTATGAAAATGTAAATATAAAGACAAAATAAAGTTTAAGTATAGCATCATTGACCATGTCAACAATACTATACTGGTGGGACATGATGGCGTATATGGTCTGATAGACCCGACTCACCTTATCAAGCACTGGCTTATGGGCCGCTTGGTAAAACACTCTAAGATGTTCACTGGACGAAAGGCATGTCCGAATGATATTCCGAAAGGCCATACAGGTATTCTATAAGTATTACAACATCAGTCTTTTACTAACAATGCAATACTGGGGGGACATGTTAATGTATGTGTCCGGACGACACATGCCGGGAGGTAGACACAATACTTGTCCGAACGACTTATGTCGAAAGGCATTAAGATATTCTTTAAGTATTGCACCATCGATCTTCAACCGATACTACAATACTAGGGGGACATGTTGGCGTATGTGTCCGAACGACGTGTGCCGAAAGGCACAAAGATATTATTTAAGTATTGCACCATCGGTCTTCAACCGATACTACAATACTAGGGGGACATGTTGATGTATGTGTCCGGACGACACGTGCCGGACCGAAGAGTCTCTACTAGTCCGAAGGGAATTACCGGAAGACGGATGCTACTCTTATCCGAGGAACATGTGCCGAAGGACCGTAAAGGTATACACCCCTTTTTTATTCAGGTACAGTCCGATGCAAGAACTACGCCGCCTAACCCGGATTTTACGGAATTGTGTCTCCCACGTGACCTGACACCTAGTACCTAGACTAGGACTAGCTCGGCGTGTTCCTTCCCAAGACAGAACAGGTATTGAGGCATCAATTTGGTACCTACCTCTTTCTCTCTATATATATACTACTCCCTCATTTCATCATCTCATCTTATACAGCACACACAATACACCGTAACACATAAATCCTCTACATACGAGGTACTGGCTTGATCGTCAGAGGGTGGTCCCCCGGGCTTCGGCCTCGGGACCCCTTCTAACGGGTTCTTTTATGTTTGTAGCACACTTCAAAGCTCGGGACAAGGGCGAACGGCACGCGAGGGCCGTTAAAACCAACCCGGCGGAAAAATGCTTCAACATTTCTTAACATAACTATTAGAGCATGCAGTGCAGTTTGTTATGTGCACGTCATAGGAAATTTTGAGTACCTATAATGATGCCAAACTGCACTAGTCCCCACTTTATCCGAACGTTATACGTTCACAAGAGTGGCTTAAGTTCTTGTGAATCTCTTGTTGGGTCAAGAATTTGACCCAAGTACCCTGACAAGATCTGAACATAAAATAGCCTAACTCACTGATAAATAAATCAGTGAATGTTGTAAAAAGCCCGTTGTTGAAGAAACACTTTACTTACTGATACAATGTCAGTGAGTAAAGTATACGAGCTACAAACAACACCAGTATCACTGAGAATTGACAAATATCTCAGTGACCCTGAAGATACTATCTCTACAAAGCAGACTGATATACGGGCGCGAACTTCTACAAGAAAAGATAGAAGTCAGACAAAGTACAGAAGATGGAAGATGAAGAGGGACCACTTGGTGGATGACAACTCATACCTACCCCACTTGTCCTTGTCTAGTTACTTGTATATATAGTTAGCTTTGTAATAGAATATGTATGGATTCCTAAATAGACAAAAATATACACATAGTGTATTAGTTGATAGGAACATCCTCTCATTGAATCCTCAAGCAAAGCTTGGATCAATGAGAGTTTATTTGTCACCAAAAGGGATGATTTATTTGTACCCAAAGGGGATACCATACCGAAATTATCCCCTTAAAGAAGCTGAAGATGTTATCATGTAATCTAATTGGTTTTGAGTAATCTTGTAACAATTTATTCACTATCCTTGAATATGTTCTTGTTTTACTCGAATTTCATGGACCAACAAGTGGTATCAGAGCGGGTGGATTATTCTTATGATCCAGATCCGTTCATCACTGATGATAACATTCTTCAAAAAAATTAAATGTGTTCTTCAAAAACTGCTACTGATATAGCAATTTTTGAGGGGGAGCGACACATTTTGGTGACTGACAAACACCAAACATACCCAAAACCCCTCCCTGAAGCCCCACCCACCACACAAATCTTATCCACCTACCAAAATCTTATCCACAAAAAAAAAAAAAAAAAAAAAAAAAAAAAAAAAAAAAAAAAAACCACACAGATCTGGTACAATACCGATCTACAGAAACATCAAACAAAACACTCACCACTACCAAAAATCCAAATCAATATATCATCTTCACAATACTCTTTCAAACCTACCAAAATAAACTTCACAGATCCAAAAAATTCCATTATCATAAAACCGAACACATAAACCCAACACAAATCCGGTCAAACAAAAAAAAACGACCATAAATACAAATACAAATCACCATCTCCCCACTTCAAAACCAATAAATAACAATAATCAATACACCTCAAAACAGTCAAAACCCAGAAGTTGTAAACCCACCGATAAGCGAACAACTACGAGGCACCTTGAAGAAAAGTGATAATGGGCTTTAAGGTAAACGACTGAGATGGTTAAAAAAAATGTAAACCAGATTTGAGGTTTATCATTATTAAGGATTATTGTTGTTTAGTAGTTAAAAAAATTAAAGTGAAGGTCAGAATCAGAATTTGTGGTGTTTGGGATTAAAAGGATTTGTGTTGAATCGGTTTCGTAGTTCAGGATTTGTAGTTTTACAGCCTTGATGAAAACAGATGGGTTTCAGAAGGGAAGGGTGTGTCATTCAGGGATCGAGTTATACATCAGGGGATGTGGATGTATTTTTCGGGCTAAAGAATGATGGTAAAGAGTGTCTGATAAAATTTATCAGGAAGTGATAAGATGGAATGGAGTCAGTGGTGTGATAAAGGTGGTTATTAGGCTCAGCAGCCTCAGCCTAATGAGTTCGTGCCTGAAAAAGTCAGGATGTGTTTGGGTCAAGATCGTGGGTGAAGGACCTGAAATGTCAGGATTAGGTGATAAAATTAAGGGTAACTGATAAATTAGATTTATCAGGATGATATTGTTCAGTGTGTTGGTGATTCAGGCTGAGATAGATGATGTATCTATATCAGGCGATGAAAGGAGAGCAGCAGTAAATTGCTCATTGAAAAGTAACTGATAGAATTTATCAGGAAGCTTTTCTTTATCAATTGAGTAATGGGGTGTAAGAAAAATGAGGGTGGATTGTTGTACACTGAAGTATCAGTGGATAAACTAAACTCAACAAAGTGACAACAAGTCACTGATTCCTCAGACTGAAACTGAACCCCTCAGGAACCTGAACCCCCCTCAGGAACCTGAACCTCCTCAGGAACACGAACCCCCTCAGGAACATGAACCCCCTCAGGTACCTGAACCCTCTCTGGAACCTGAACTATTAGGTCACTAAACCTGAACCCCTCTCAGGAAATAAAACCAAGTCTCCTGAACCCTTGAACCTGAACCTCAGGAACTAAACCCAAGTCCCTGAACAAGCAGGTTTGAACCAGGCTATTTGTATATTCAAATAGGGGGAGATTGTTGGGTCAAGAATTTGACCCAAGTACCCTGACAAGATTTGAACATAAAATAGCCTAACTCACTGATAAATAAATCAGTGAATGTTGTAAAAAGCCCGTTGTTGAAGAAACACTTTACTTACTGATACGGTGTCAGTGAGTAAAGTATACGAGCTACAAACAACACCAGTATCACTGAGAATTGACAAATATCTCAGTGACCCTGAAGATACTATCTCTACAAAGCAGACTGATATACGGGCGCGAACTTCTACAAGAAAAGATAGAAGTCAGACAAAGTACAGAAGATGGAAGATGAAGAGGGACCACTTGGTGGATGACAACTCATACCTACCCCACATGTCCTTGTCTAGTTACTTGTATATATAGGTTGCTTTGTAATAGATTATGTATGGATTCCTAAATAGACAAAAATATACACATAGTGTATTAGTTGATAGGAACATCCTCTCACTGAATCCTTAAGCAAACCTTGGATCAATGAGAGTTTATTTGTCACCAAATGGGATGATTAATTTGTACCCAAAGTGGATACCACACCGAAAGTATCCCCTTAAAGAAGCTGAAGATGTTATCATGTAATCTAATTGGTTTTGAGTAATCTTGTAACAATTCATTCACTATCCTTGAATATGTTCTTGTTTTACTCAAATTTCATGGACCAACATCTCTTTTGCAGAATTTAGTGTTCTTTCAATTGATGATAAGAAGAGAAGTTAGAACACAATAAGATAGTAGACTTAGAAGGTATAGAGAAACAAATTTAGAGAGAGAATGTTTGGCAAGAGATGAAAATGAACTAGACAAGAAGTGAGTACAATCAAAGGTTTTGCACACGGAGAAAAAAGTACACACTTTTTGTCTTTTTGATATCTTGCAAACAGGCTTAAAAGGTGCGTAATGGGCAGGCATGCAAGAAAGAGGTAAATAACACCCGAAATACGCCTATTTGATTGAGTATGAGGGTGTGCATTTACCTTATTACGGGTTGTAAAATTCATGTTATATAGTCCTTGTGATTGTATCTTGAGTCTATTGATGAAAGTCTAAGAACATGTGAAGGAGTTGTGCTTGATGGATTGATCATTATGGGACATAATATATAAAGTTTGGCAATTAATACAAACAAGATAAAAAAAACAAAAGATACTGAACATAAAATGATAAAAATATTGTTTTATACTTTACTATTTTTATTAACAATATAAGATAATAAGATAATATTTTAGCAATTTATGTTCAATGTTTGGTATCTTTTTTATTTTATCTTGTTTGTATTAAGGGTTTTTCTAACTTGTGCTTTAGGGGCACAAGTTAAGCACACCAAAATTACATAAGGACCCGCATAAAAGTACACTTGTCTGTACTTTTATGTAAAGCTCTATGTACTTTTTCGTAGGCCCCTGTGTACTTATGGTGTGCTTAACTTGTGCCCTAGAGCACAAGTTAGAAAAACCCTTGTATTAATTGTTAAACTTTATATATTATGTCTTATAACGATCAATCCATCGAGCACAACTCGTTCACATGTTCTTAGACTTTCATCAATAAACTCAAGATACAATCACAAGGACTTTCATCAATAGAACCAAATGAGTAAGTTGAGGTTAGTTGTGATAAGAGGGTTGTAAAAAAAGTTTGTTAAAATGATGTGACACTCAACTAATAAGTAATTAGAATTTTTTTTTTAATTGACTATCTTTGAAAGTTAGAAACCAGTAAATCTCATCTTCACATCACACCAATCAAAACCCCCTTTATCTTCTCTAGTTCCGATTTGATCATCATGTAAGTTTCTTAACTTCGTTCTTTTAATTATATTCAAACCCACTTTTAGATTAACTAATTACGCAAATCACTCATCAATTTCGAATACTTTTCGAATAACCTCTTGATCACTATACATGGAACCCTGTTAGGTTTTATTTATATCCAAATTTTACTTGTTTATGAAAATGTATCAAATGGGCTATGTTTATTAAGGTTTTAGTGCGAGTAACTCATTGAGAATGTGGGAAGGGGAAGTAAAGGTATTGATGGGGTTTCAGTGGCGCGTGCCAAGTAAATATGTTGTTTAGTAATTGGGGTTTGAATTTAGACTATAAGAGGGAGGGTTTTGTTGCGGGTGGCACTATAACAAGTTATACAATGATTTTTTTAGTAATATTAGTACGTGGTTTATTTGTGTTATATATGGTAAT
The DNA here is from genome assembly GCA_021014915.2 of Artemisia tridentata subsp. tridentata. Classification (NCBI taxonomy): domain Eukaryota; kingdom Viridiplantae; phylum Streptophyta; class Magnoliopsida; order Asterales; family Asteraceae; genus Artemisia; species Artemisia tridentata. The sequence continues at coordinate 212,939,640 of CP139505.1, forward strand.
TTAGATCATGGGAGTGTTATTGATGAGACTTGAGAGATTGACTATAAGTTTTTATAACCAACTTTTGTTCTGTTGAGGTATGAACAAATCTGCGTTTAAGTTAGTTTACTCGGAGACACCAAGTAACATTATGCATTTGACGCGTAAGATACTGAAGTTGCTTTAGCTGTTTAAATATGGTCTGAGTGCTCAAAATCAGGTCAATGAAGGCCCTCAGTATATAGTGTTAAACTAGTTGGGCACTTGGGCAATATGTGTGTTTCTCAGTGTCAGAATGGATCATACGGGTTAGGTTGCAACCATTTGTTGCCTAAGCTTCCAAAACAAACAAATCTTAGACACTGCATTAAAATTAGCTTTTTCGTTGAACTACATCTTCCTCGCTCACATCTCATATCTAATTTTCCTTGTCTGAGAATGAGGTGTCGTGGCAATGTTAATGCAGTGTCAAAGACTTATTTGTTTCAAGTGTTTATCGTATTTTTTAGCATGCCAATCTTAGTTTCTTACCCTAGAAGTTTCCTACACCTTATGTTTTTGAATGAGCAATGATGTTTCTCAATTGAAGATAATAAGTTCGTAGTAGAAAGTATACCAACGTTTGGATGTAATTCCTCAATACATATCCTGCTATCCTAGGACTTTGGATTGTAAGTTCAGAAGTGATCTAGGTTGTCTGGTACGCTCAATTAAGTATATATGTATGCCTGCATTTCTCGTTATGGTTGTTTGCATATGTACTAGAGTACTAGACCTGACAATTGAACTCAGGTCAATTCGGGCATTTGTTGTGAATTTATTGAGTCTATTTTAGAGGCCGGGTTGCAAACTTACAACTCTATTTCGCGCAGGCCTCTAAAAAAACAGTCTTCTTCATCAATGCATTAGGCATTAGCATTCTTCATTAAATTGCATGTTCTTCTATGCTCAAATCTAATCTTTTACATCGAATAACCGTTGAGTGGATCAATCTGTACTCTAATTCTATAGTCTGATCATAAGGTATCTTGGTGATCTGTTGCTATCAACTACTTATCGTCTTTTCATATAACTAGTTTTAAATACACCAGTAGTAACACTTCCTCTTCTAAATTTTCAATATGCAAAACAGTTGTCAAAGAAGAAGTGGATGATCAGACATTCAAAAGGTTTATGAATATGGAGATGGCATGATATGTATGAAGAGTGCAGATTACCAGTCGAGATTTAGGTTTTGTCCTCTGTGGGAATCAATTGCAAAAACTAAGCAAACCTTTTATTAAGCTTTGATATTTACTTATGTTGAGTAAGCATAAACAAAAAAATAAAAATAAAGTAATGGGTATAATGTTTGGGAGTACCCTTTTAATATATGTCAAATTGGTTTTTTGCTGTTAAATCTTTTCTTCATGACTGTAGAAAACATAATGTTTTTGCTTTGAGTTTTGTATATAGTAATGGGCATAGCTGTCAAACTCGCGAGTTTACACGTAAGATCGTATGATCTTACGTGCACACCAGCCAAAATCGTGTAAACTCGTCATAGGATCGCACTTTAGGTGGGATCGTACGATCTTACGTAAAATCGTTCGTAAACTCGCGAGTTTACACGTAAGATTGTACGATCTTACGTGCTCACCAGCTCTTGTTTCTGGAAAATGGGAAACGGGAAACGGCTAGAAACGCGGCGGAAACGTTTCTGGAAAATGGGAAACGTTTCAAATCTTTTGGAAACGCCTGGAAACGTTTTTGGGACATTTATCTGCGTTTCTGGGCCATTTAAAAGCCCAGTTGACGGCGGTGAAACCGATTTTCCGGTTAAATTCTCGCTGGAGATGGCTTTGGTCCGATGGAGTATTGTTGCTGGAGCTCTAAGAAATTGTTTTTGTTAGTTGAAATGTGAATAACAGTGTTTTGAGTGATGAGTATGAAGTAAAAAGATAATGGTGATAAATTAGTGTGGATTTGTAGCCGTTAGATGGTGTGACACGTGGAGTATTGAACTTTGAGTCTATCTTTTTGTCTATTGTGTTTAGGTGAGTTTTGGCAATGTATCTTTTTGGCACGTGGAGTATTGAACTTTCATAGGCTGTTGTAATTGAATAAGGATGAAGAGTAGGTAGAGAACATCTCATGAAGAGTAGAAATATAAAAAGTTTGACTCGTTTATCATTTGCTTATAAAATATGATAAATTGGTAGGATCGTAGGATCTCGATCCGATCCTACGATCTCGATCTTGTAAAGACAAAAACGATCTTGCGCGAGATCGCGATCTTGACAGCCTTGGTAATGGGTATAATGCCTAATTTTGAAAAATATCTTATGGTGTAGCAGCGTAATTATTTGTTCTCACAATTTCAGCATTTATATGCAGGCAATTTACAAAGTATCACCAAATTGCAGTCTGTATCTCAAAATAAATAATTCTGCATATGGGCTACTCAACTTTAAAGTTCAAAGATCATGCCTGCCTATCAATTGAATTTACCCCTTTATATGATTAACACATTGATCTATCTTTCTTGATAAGGATCTAGCATGTAGTTGTACAATAATCATTTGTAAAAACTTTTTCATCTTAAACAGCAAAACACACGCAATGTCTTTTCTAAATGCCAAAACTACCCTTATCTCACATAAACGTGGAAATTTATTTGTAGATCTCGTAAAACACAAACAAACAAAAAAAGTCACGGACTTCACTTGTAGAATTTGCAGAGATATTATTTTAGGGATGTGTTATAAGAACCCTCCCTATGCATAGGATCCGTCTATTTTTTATGGAATGTACAATCCGACAAAGGAGACAGTACAATCCGACAAAGCGTAGGGAGGGTCAATATATCATAATAGGGAGGGTCAATATATCCCCACCCTTACTTTATATAATTCACGAAGCATAACTAACAAGTACTTTTTTTTTTTAATTTTTTTTTTAAACTCAATTTGTTTTATGAAGATCCTTAAAATTTTGGATTACAAAAAAAAAAGAGAAAAAAAAAAATCATGGGAAAGATTAAATGATGGGAAGAATAACTTGGTAAAGAATTTTAAAATTTTGCAAGTATATGAAAAGAGGAAGGAGGTAAAGTTGCACGTTGTGATAAGGAGTATGTAGGAGAAGTGACGAAAGAAGAAAGAAAACATTTCTAATACTTCGCAATAATCCATAACAAATTTACAAAAAAATGGGTGGGAGGATGGAAGAAAGAGGGAGTTTATTTAAAGGTAATTTTTTTATTGCGAATTTTACGGTAGTTTGCAAAAAAGATTTAAAAACAACTTTACAAACACATAGCAAAATCAATATCTACTTGAAGAGCAACAAAAAAATTCGTTTATTGTATAATGTGTTTGATGAAAAACTTTATATTTTTACATATGTATGAGATTAAGACATTGGTGATGTAATTTGTATGAAATAGAGTGTCAGATTTTCTAATCGCAATTTCGTCAGTTCACTTATTTGAGTCACAGATTTAGCAATATGACATAGAAGATTAAGTCATGTTGGAAATAAATTACATCTTTGGCCCAAAGATGCAAATCTCCCAATTGATATATATGCTCACAAAAAGGACTACTTATGAAAATTTACCCTTCTAGTTCTAACTAATACTGTTTTCTTTTCCTTGTGATAAAAGGACTACTTACGTAGGGATGGCAAAAAAAACCCGAACTAATTGGGGCGGGGTGGGTCACGCTAATCTGGTTACGGGGCGAGTTTGGGTCTTAAATGATGATTTTAATCGGCTTTGGGGCGGGGAGCGAGGAATCCTTGCCCCGCCCCGCCCCGCCCGAATAATATATACACATATACAAATATATCTAAATCTATATAGTATTTTCTTAGTATTTACGTAGTAAAAACATATTACTCTAACGAGATCGGCTGCGAAACGCCGCGTTGCGGCGGTGCAGCGATCCGTTATTTGTATTTTGAACCGATACTAATTTAAAAGTCCTAATATTATACTATTGATAATAATTTACATGTGCAAGTTGTGGAGGTTTAAGTCATAAGTATATATTACATGCGATGCCATTGTTCTAAACAGTTAAACTACTTTCGGATAATTGGCCTTGTTTTTTTTGCCGAACTGGCTTCATCTTGCTGCACATCATTCATGGAGAGGCGCCTTCGAGCAGAAGTTCTTGTTGCTTCATTCTTGGTTGGTTGCTCCTGCAAATCGATGGTAGATTCTACAGTGATAGGAGTAGACACTTGCAATATTTCAGCCGAAACTGGGATAACCGGAGGTTTAGAAGTGGTACCTGGTAGACCATAGTCAATTGTCACGCAAAAAACACTGATTGAGCAGATTAAAGAGAGAACAACAAGTGGAATTATAACCTTCTTCGACTGCAGAGTCTGACTCAGGCCCTGTTAGCAAAAGTTTTTCATCTGCAGGAAGGGCAACTTGAGCCGGTAAAAGCAACTCTTGGCCACTCTGCATCACTGCATCAAGCACAAAGATTTGGTTTTCTTTCGTAGATTCTGTTGAGCAATGCAGCTGAAACAAATGCACAGTCCCTTGCAAGGCTGTCAGATGTGGTGGGAGCACAAATGGGTTTGTGTAACCTTCTTCCAGTATAAGTTTGTTGCATTCTTTAACCATTGAGTGTGCTTCATTGCTAAAGCAAGTTAACGTTAACATTCCACTGTCGTCTGATATCAAAAGCCTGAAGCAGTAGCTGCATATGCAATGAAATTCTCTGAAGTTCTTAAGCTTAAAATAGGAGATTAGATACTAAGTCTATTCAGTTTTAATATCCATACCTGTAATCATTTGGTTGTGTTGGATCCGGTATCTCACAATGTGCATGTGGGCGATCATGAAAGATTTTCCGCCTACAATCATGGCATCTGCGAAAGTACCATTCTCTACCAGTTATGATCTCTGCAACTGTTGCAATCACCGTGAACCTGACATTCTGAAAAAGGCATTTTCTGATAAAAAAATTTGTGTTATAACAATAAAAAAAATACTGCAAGGCATGTGGTTAGCAACTAAAGACGATGGATCTTAAATGTATCAGTTATTGTTATTTGTCAAAAACACTTACTGTTTGGTTTCTAGGATCCTCTCGTAGAAGCTCATCTATTGTGACTCTGTTCCTTCTCTTTTCATCCTCTATGTTATCATACCGGTAAGCGCGCACATTCTGTATCACTGGTGGCGGCACCAGTTGGTCGTACCTAAAAGTACATTGTGTGTTTGTAAGGGGAAAAAAAATATAAAAGAATATCATTGAAAAATGCTGTGAACAAATCACATGCTTAGAATGTAATCGGTTTCAGGAATAGGAGGATTTAGATAGTAGTAAGTTGCAGGTGTGCTAGAAAGCTGCAATCCTGCATTTAGTTACACCTTTCTCAGAAACTTTTATCTTAAATTTGTAAGTAACGAAGTAACAATTTAAATCCTTTGGTATATGGTAACGGTCTTACCTCCATACGTTTTGACCCAGCATGAGCTGACTGCGATGACAGTTGGTTTAGGTTCTTTTTCGTAGGCATCAGTATCGAATTCTCTTGCTCTATCATTCCAAAGGGTAAATCTGACAGTATCTCCTCTGCAGACAGATGAATATATTATAGTAAATTATTGGTTACGGTGGTTGTCATTGTAAAGAAGTTTTAAAAACTTACTCTAGGTTACGGATAATTATATCTCTCCAGACAACCTGCTTTTGACTGGGTACTCTCGGTTCTCGTATGTCACCAACAGTAAGGACACATCCAATGTAGTCTGCAACGATATAATGTATGGCTGTAAGATTGTTCAGTGAATGATTGATAGGGATAATGGTAAGTACCTGTCAGTATTGTCGTGCTATTATCTGCACGCTGAGCTACGTCAGTGTATGATGCAAAGTTGAAATGATGTAGTGGGAATCCATTTCCAGCATATTGATGGACATCTGTCAGCCTTCCTAGTATTAAAGTGAAGTGATTCGGCAATGTCTGCATATATCTTATTTTGTGTCCTGTAACCCGAATCCGGTTATTGTATATGTTTTGTTTATCTGGAGGCTGGTATCAAATCTTGCCCGCTCACGGCCCTCTGCATTTTCATGTATCGTGCCGCCCTATAGTATCATAGAAGAATAAAGATACTAAGGATAGATAATGTAATGTGTATTGTAAGAGGTTGCGTAGATTAATATTACCTGCTGGTCAATTAATATGAAACTGAGAGTCGGTTGCTTTGCTCCTCTGTTGGATGTGAGCGTCCATTTACGATACACTCGCACACGTATGCCTTTTTGTATGTCTGATGGTTTTAGATTTGCAACTCCAACTATTTCAAGATTTGTGGCTGTTTTTTTCCCTGCAGATTTTGCTATGGCTGCCAGTGTCGTATCATGCGACATTTTCCTGTATCATAACAATGCACTGATAAACGAAACTATATATAAACGGCCACAATAAGCAACATATGAAGAAAAATAGATTAGCAATAAACCATTTGCAAGTAACCATTAGATTATAGTTGGTTTTAGCAGGCACCAGCCCACTATAAGTTTACCTTATACCAAAACATGTATCGGTACTACATGGAAACAGATACAGGATTGTGGTCCGTGTAAATGGATATAGTCTGCCAAGTACTCGACAATCTTCTTTCTAGGCTTTCAAAAGTACACGTCATAGAAGTCTCTGAAGGTACCCATTCTTAGAACATAATAAAAGGACATGCTATTTTCTTCTCTAATGGGCTGCACATGTAACTGTGGAACCGGATGTAGCAAAATCTGTGGACAGTGTTTCGTCAGTATAGGCATACCAATAGAATGTGTGTGACCCTATATGGGTTCAGTGATTTCGGCTTTAGCTATAGGTAACAAAATGTGTAAAAATGTAACTAAGAAAGTAACAGTCTGCATGGGCAGAAAGAATATCTAACACCCTATGTGGGTTAACTGACCTGGCCTTTAGCGATAGGCGGCATAATCTGTAAACATATAACTAAAAGAGATATAATCCGTATGGATTAAAAGAATATATTATGTATGATAAAGGCATATGTAAACTAAATGGTAACGGAATTTCATTCTGTAGCTGTGTTCGGCTCGTATAAGTAAACACGAACATGAAAACAGCAAAGAACACGTTTGATGTACTTGTTTTGAATAAAACCTGGTTTCTGAGAATGTTTTGTAAAAAGTCCCTGTAGACAATATTTTTCGTTGTATTTGGTGGTCTGCTAGGCTAATTTTTTATGAGGATTTTCAACCCGTCAGGAGATGTGGCTCTTGAAAGCGCTACGTATAACTGGCCATGACCAAATATAGGTTCAGGTAAGTAGACGCCTATCTTGTTTAGTGACTGGCCCTGGCTCTTATTAATGGTCATCGCATAACATACTTTGATCGGGAACTGCTTCCTTTTAAATATGAATGGCAGGTGCTCGTCTTTATTAAACAACATAATCCGAGGAAGATATACTTTCTGCAACATGCGAGTGCCGGTAAACAATTCTGAGTTCGATTACCTTTGCAAGCATCTGTGTCACGATCATGCGCGTCCCATTACATAAGCCCCCAGCCAAATTCAGGTTTCTGAGCAACATTACAGGTGCGCCTTTTTTCAGTTCAAGCTTATGTGGTGGAATCCCGGCGAATGAAAGTGTGTTAAGGTATTCTTTTGGATATAAAAGCTCCGCTGCTCCGTCGTCGTTTCCGCGTGGGATAGCTTCGTCGTCGCTTGCATATATGTGGTTGGTTGCAACTAACATTTGTAGGACATCTGAATTGATGGCATCGGCAGTTTCATTTTTTGGACAGACAATTGCTCTTTCCTGCAAGGTTTGGGCAGTTGGTGATTGAAGTATCCCATCAGGATATATGAATCGTATGAGTTGCATTCTTCCATCATCAGTGTCTGGAATGCAGTACATTTCAGGTATATGTATCCATGAAGTATCTTCAGGGTCTGATTCGTCCGGTTCACCAATACAACCATCTCCAATGTCAACTAACCATTTGGAAAAGGTAGCAGTATCGTGCAATTGCTGAGAACACGCCTGGACTCGTGTCAGTCGCATATTTTCTGTTAACAAATGAACTCTGAAATGTTTCCAGAGATAGGATTCAGTGATACATGAAGAAATGATTTGTTGTTTTGTACCTTTTTTTTTTTCACCGGTAATGTTTGCCTGAAATCACCCCCTAAGATGACGGACTTGTTGCCGAAGACAGTTGACGGTCTATTGAGTAGATCGCGCAAAGTCCGGTCAAGAGCCTCAAAACACTTGCGGTCGTTCATCGGTGCCTCATCCAAAATTATGAGATCTGCCTGTATCAATAGATCAGCCAGTTGAGTATGTTTTTTAACAGTACACACAGTTTCATCTGTTACATCTAGCGGCAGCTTAAACCTTGAATGAGCAGTGCGACCTGATGGCAACAGGAGAGATGCAATTCCGGAGGAAGCTACTGCAAGAACTATCTTTCGTTGTGCTCCTAGTGTGTATATGATACTTTTCCATACGAAAGTCTTTCCAGTACCACCGTAACCATATACAAATATCAGGACCTGTCTGTTATTCTGCACTCCTTCAACAATAGTGTCAAATAGCTGTCGCTGCTGAGTGTTAAGATTTGGTACCAGTCGATCTCTTTCAGCGGCCATAGTCTCTGTGTCATAGCTCCGTTCCTCCATTACTGTTCTGTTTTGCAGGATCTAAAGGAGCCGTCGGTTAGGGAGACGCATACCAAAACTTGTAACTGATTTCCCATGAAACCTAAGAATCGCTTCCAACTCATATAAAATGCCATTCTGCAATTCTTCGTCAGTCAGATTAACTTCTGGTATGCGCAAAAGCTGTGATAACATTCTGGGTATATCATCGCTCATAAGCCTCCAGTGTCGGTTCCAAAGAGACACTGGGTTACTAACTTCACAAAAGATGAGAATCTGACACAACAACTGCCATATTTCTGATGTTGTAGCAGTCAAAGATGCCTCTGAAAGAGCAAGTGACCATTCTCCGTCACCTGTTAGCAAACCCATCGCTTCACACGCTGCTCTGTTAGTCAGATAAAGGCGACCTTCAACTGTTCGTATGGCAGGAAATGATGCACATCCTTTTTGATGACATAATAAAAGCCTTTGGTAAAATAAATCACCAGCACTGGGATGTACATATGCTAGCCTACCAATTGATGGTTTATTGAGGTTTCGTCTGGGTGACCAAAACTTTTGAGGGTTATTCCAAACGAATTCTGTTGGGAAATCTAGATATGTAAGATGGTGACCAAGTGTGGACCTGGCATTGAAATCTAACCATTGTGTAAGGGTGGTTTTCTTGTTACTGGGATTTTCAACAACAGATTCTAAAGGTTCGTTTGTTCTGAAAGTAACGCGCTGCATATTCTCAAGATGGACAGCTAGTATTTGCATGGCTGGATCCCTGTGATGAATATCAAATCCGAGTAACCGCCAAAAGGCTTCGTGTGGACCTATGTATCTCGCATCTTGATAATTCCTTATTTCATCAATTCTGATAGCGCGTGGCTGGCTAGTAGAAGGTACGTCTCCAATAGTTCGCGTTATTTGTGTCACTATCCGATCCGTACCTTTCGAAATATTCTTGAATAAATACTTAATGAGCATTGTCCATTCATAGTATTCCACATTGATATGTGCATAAAACCTTCTAAGAAGCAGCATATTATATGGTACGACATACCCATTATCTAGCTCAACATTTTGCACAATGGTCACATTGCCCCAAGGCCGCCTCCGGTAGTGCACGTAACCATTTTTGTCAATCGATGTGGCATTAGTGTATGGTTTAGGAAAACCTTTTGTACATATATCAGTTTCCTTCATACATGGTGCTGATCTGTTAGCTATACCGCACGGACCATGCATCATAAACTCACTGACACTCCGATAGCCTTCTGGATCAATGTCCCTAGCAGGCAACTCAGCAGAAACATAACGATCTATATCTGTATTCGTACGTACCCTTGAAGATTCTTGTATCCAGAGCAACAAATGACAATGCGAAAGGCCACGTTTTTGAAACTCCACTGTGTACAAAACTGAAAAGTTAAGTGAAAGAGCAAGTCAGGTATATTGTCAAAGATTTATGTGCAACTATATGTTAATATAAATTGTATCTTACTTGCTGCAACTGAGCCAAATGGCCTGCCATCACGGAGATATGCAATCAGATGATGAATTTTCTGCTCAAAGACGCGGTCAACAACAGCCGGTCTATCAGCAACAGAAATGTCGGGAAATTGTTCCATATATTCTATAATCTCTGGCCACCTAACGTTGCATGTAAACGTGATAAAGAAAGAAGGATTTCCATGAACCCGGCAAATTGCAAGTGCATCAAGATAGTGGCTGTACATATAACGCGGGCCACCAACGAATGATGCCGGAAGAATCGTCCGCATTCCTACATCAGAACCATTCCGATCGCCACGCGCAATCGTGTCATATACCATTGAAAGATAGTCGTTTCTAATATCATTTTGGTGCTCGCGAATGTAATCTAACCGATACTGTTCAACACTACAATATGCTGTAACGACATATTGTTGGAACAGCCTTCCAGATCTTGTCAGCAAATTATATTCTTGTGAAAACTGTAGGATCGAGTACTTCGAGCTTGATTGAGCTTGGTTAAACAAGAACCTCTGTATGGAATACAAGTGTTTATGCGGAAACTAAACAACAAGTATATGAAGAAGATAATCACTATGAAATTAAACACAAGAATTGAGAGAAGAATAACAATAATACTTGATCCTCTATGGATCTTTTATTTCACTAATGAAATATGTTTTTCTTGAAGTGTTACAATATGAATGGCTGTATGTTTCTTATATAGATAAGAAACCCTAATACCTAATACAGCCTGTTATTAATAAAACATGTAAAGAGATAAACATCAATCTCTTCTAAAAATAAATCTAACAAACACTCTAAACATACGGGATAACAATAACTAATACCCGCAGTAATAACACTAACAGCAGGAACAAGATATCACTATCGGCAGCAATGAGCTTGAGCAGGAACCAAAGCTATCGGCAGGAACCAGCTTAACACTATCGGCAGCAACAAGAATATCTTATTTCCTTAGTTCCTAACAATCCTCCCAGCAATGAGAAATGCTTATTTCTCAGAGATCCTAACAATCCTCCCCTAATCTTGAGGTTGACTAGGTTAACCTGCAAGATTCCAATGTGATAGAGCTTTAACTTCTCAGGCTTGAGGACTGCGACTTAGCAGTAGCAATAATTAGTAACCAGCAGCAACATCCATAACCTGCAAGATTCCAACCTCTATAGCATCCAGCAGCAACTTCAATAGTTCAGCAGGAATAGGAAATCTTCTTCAAAACATATAAGCTGGTCACCATGACATTCACTTGAGCTTGACTGCTACTATGACAATATGTACATCAAATCACTTTAAGTTTCATACTATTCTCATCACATCCAGGTGTGTTAACTCCTGTGAGAGGTGAATCATTGAAAATTAATGGATTTGATGTCTCTTTACCAATAGCCATCACTACTGGAGTAGCCAATGTTTAGGTGTGTTAGACCATGGTACATTGATAACCATCTGATTTTGATGCGTGGTTTTGCAACCTTACAACAGGTTTTACCTCTCGAGGGATCTCAAGAGGCTTACAACCCCACCAGGCAGTGTACCTGACCGATGTAGTATAGTGTAGTGGTAAGTACAGGGGATTGATCGTTCTCCACAGGGAATAGTATCGTTAGGATTGAAAAACTACTCTAATTATGTAAAACCCGAAAATCTAAAACATGCAAAAATTACCAAAATGCCCTTGAAACTTTAAAATTTAATTAAAGCTTAATTAAAGTTCCGAATCGATCCCAAACTTCTGGAAACGAGCAAGATATGATACAAAATAATTTTGACGACTTCGATTAATATTTATACAAGTTGGGAAATGACCAAAATACCCTTGTGTGTACCAAAAATTTAAATACATAATTATTATTAATTATAAAACCTTTTAAATACAAAGTAAATAAGGAAATTAAATGAAAAAGGGTAAAATTAATTGGGCCATTATATTTCATGAGTTTCCAGCTTTTTTTCCCCCCCAAGGCTCGGTCTAACATAATTAATACCACTCCATAAATTTATTTCACCCCAAAACCCTAAAAACAAAGGAGCCGCCACCCTCAAAAATCCCTCACACCACATCCGATTTTTAGAAATCAAAAACCTATTTTTCTGGAGTTCTTCATGATGCAAGGAAGGTGAGAAAAATAGCCACAAGGTCCTGGAGTCGATCGTGTGTTCGTGGTGAATTAATTGGGTCGAAAAACCCTAACCGAGCAACAATAATTCAAAGCGTGTGAATCCTTTGATCTATAAATTTTATGGTATTTTTCCAGCTCTCTCTTAATCATATATAACATGGTAAAAATAATGGACTCGACCCATGCTTTGTATTTTGGCCGAATAGAAAATTATGGGCTTATAAACCCTAAAATGGAAATCGGATTCTTTCTAATTCATGCAATTTTTCCTGGACATGTAAATAATTTTCATGGGTTCTATATGCTTCATATAACATGATAAAAATAGTCATTCGAATTGTTTGAGTCGAAATCATGATTTATGGATTTATGATTAAAACCGGATTTAAGAAGAAAAAGGGAAAATCGTGGAAAATCATAAGTTCGATTGATCTAGGGTTTTCAAGGGATGAAATCTGGAAATAATAGTGTTACAATAATGGTAAAATTATTGGATAATGATTGGGATTATTAGGGTTTGATTTTGTTAAGTTTTTGTGCATAACGAGTTGAAAAATAAAAGTTAAGGGGCTGTTTTGTAATTTTTAAAACTTGTGGGATATTTTTGTAATGTTTTATAGATCAGGGGGAAGATATAAAAATTATAATATAAGGGCCTTATTTGTAAATTGGAGCAAAGTGTGGATTTAATTTGTAAATTATATGGCGATTTGAAGATAAAATGTTTAGGGTGTATTTTGTAACTTTTAAAACTCAAGGGCTATTTTTATAACTTTATTTGGACTGTTTATAATTCGTATAAAATATAACTTGAAGGTGTCATGTGTAATTTTGGTAATTAAAAGGATTAAAATGTGTAATTACATAAATTATAAATCGAATTAAATAAAAATAAAAATGAGGGACTAAATATGTAATTTCTGGAAAGTTGGTGCTGTTTTGAGTAATAAATTATATTCAGGGGGTTATGTGTAATTTTGGTAATTTAATGGTTTAATATGTAATTGTTAATAATTAAAGGTTGAAATTGTAAATTAAGGGACTAAATATGTAACTTTAATAACTAGAGGGACTTGATGTGATAATTGTGAATGTTTAAGGGTGTGTTCGGATAACATGTTAAAATAAGTGTTCATTGTGTAAAATTGAGAAATTAAGGGCTTAATATGTAATTATGGTTAATTATGTAAATAGATTTGTAATGTAATAAAGTACAATGACTAAATATGTAATTTACCGAAAGTTAAGGGGCTATTGTGTACATGTGAATATTGAAGGATAATTTCTGTGAATTAATGAAATAAAAAGGGCTTGATGAGGAACGTAAGCATAATAAGTGTTAAAGTGTAAATTATATAATTATAAGGTTTAAAATGTAAATTAATTAACTAGAAGGAGGTAATGTGTAAATTATGAAACTTGAAGGGCTTGTCATGCCATAATTAAATTAAAGGGTATTTTTCTGTAAATATGTGTAATGAAGGGCTTGAAGTGCAAATGTAATATTAATAAGGTTTAAATTGTAATTTATGTAATTATAAGGTGTAATGTGTAAATTAAGTAATTAAAGGGGTGTAACTTGTAAACATGGAAACGTGAAGACTAAATGTGTAATTCTGGAAATTAAAGCATTCAAATGGTAAATTATGAGATTTCTATTTTTAAACCTTGAACTTTGGTAAAGTTACGTTTATAACCCTGAACTATGAAAACTTGTCATATTTAACCCTAAACTTTTGTGACTTGTTAAAATACACCCTAAAACCATATTATGATTCAATAATAACTTAACCTAAATGAGAATATGGAATCTCACTAATTATGGAAACTTACTAAATATGGAAACCTGCTAAAAATGGAAAGTTACTTAAAATGGAAAGGTTTGTAATTCTTTTCTACCCTCTAGGTGTGAAGAAGGAGAGGACATGATCCTTTGCATCTTATTCTTTTGGTTTGTGCTTTGCTCTGGAATAAGGTACAGATATTCTGCCCTTTTAATAAGGTGCCTTCGACCTCTTGATTTCTGATTTGAACCTATGATATAAACCTTTGACATGAACCTTTGATATGAACCTTTGACTTCTGAACCTCTTATATGAACCCTGTGATATGAACTTGAGATTTGGACTATGATTATGACATATGAACCTATGCTTTGATATGAACCTTTAACCTTAACCCCAGTTTGATACTACGAGCCAAATATGTTCCCTAGCCATGAAGGTAACATGGCCGTGTCATTGATGCACCAATGTCATGACTAGTGTGTAGCCCTAGTGATTTGGTTACACTGTCCCCATTATGATATGATATGAGCTCACTATGATATGATTTTGATATGGCCAATATGATTTGTTTGGGGGGCGAATGGATGCATCCTAGATATGTTATGATATGATATGCTTTGATATGATATGATATGGTGACTGGGGCTGGGTGCAATCCACTCCTTTCACAAAATATGGGAGCTAGCTACTCCACCTGAAGAATGAGGACACCCCTCATATTATCTGATTATCTGAGAGGTCTCCCCTCTATATGATTATGAAGATATGATATGATATGATATGTGATATGTTATGATACGGGCTCGTGGTGGATGACTGTCCTAAACCTTACTCTTTATTACATTTTCCTATACCTCATTCATTATGATATGTCTGTTCATTTCCATTTAATTTTGGTTTCCGTTTATTATATATCTGTTCACTGGGCTTTTTAAGCTCAGCCGCATTTCTTTTCCTGCGGCAGGGTTTAGTAGGAAGCCAGGAGCTTGGGTTTGCTTTGGGATGAGAGATTAGCTTATGAAGACGATACCTTAGTTAGAATTTACTTATGTATGACTACGTAGATTTGGTATAATTTCCTTTGTAATATTGTAAACCATTTGTATTATGTAAGTCGTATGTTATGCTTGCCTTTGATATGTCACCATTTTCGTGACACTTCTACCCTTGCCGGGTTGGGGTGTTACAATTATGGTATCAGAGCCAGGTTTACGACTTGTAGTACATCTACCCTTGGCCTGTGTAAGTTAGGACCCCTAAGTTTCCACTGTAGGCGCTCGTAGGATAACCTTTGCGAAGTTGCGTAGAATTTTTCCCATAGGAATATAAGTCATAACCGGTGAGGAATGAGTAGTCTAGGACATCCATGTGAGTAGTAATTGCTTCCGCATCACTCTGAATCTTGTCTTTGCCTTTAGTCATGCCTTATAAGAACGTTTGTCGTAGAAGACGAGGAAGTCTTACCTTTCGTCATTTGAATGATGAACGTTGTATGTTAACCAACTTTTCCTTTAGAAGGATTTGATGTTGATATTTGTCTAGTACGGAATTGTTATCTAAGCATGCTGATGCTAATAACTAATATTCCATACATCTCAACTCTGACAGTTAAACGATGTTCGTATTACTATCGGTGCACACCCTACCATTCCTATGTTATAAGCTAAACAAGATTTCAATCCTTTGAACCGTTCACAATTCTAAATTTGATATATTTGACCTTGATATATTCTAATACTCTCCCATCCTACACTTTGATGAACCATGTACCTAAATTTGATATGTAAACTATCCGTATGATTTGACAACCACAATCGCTTTGAGAATCCATTTCCCTTTGGATGTATTTGACTTTGAGGTCTCCTGATTATGGATTGATGGTTTTTGTAGAGCTATCATGGACTGCAATATTTGAAATGCAACCCTTTAACAATCTGCTTCACCATATTTTGGTATGATATTCTCAATCATTTGAATCTGTTAAAATTATTGTTGCTATGAAGCACATACTCCAATCTCTTTGATTCCCAATTTTCTCCTAACGCCTGTTAGTATCCACTCTTAGAAAGCTCCGGCATTTGAAAGTTTGTTGTACGAACTTCTGGTGCTTCTGATGAACCTTTTGAGATCCGTTTGGGAAGTAAAGTTAGCATTGAACTAATCTGAATTGGCGAAACCACGATATTGAAGAAGTTAAGAGGTGGTAGGAACCGATGGGATATGAGTTTGTTCACTTCAGTGATCTCTTGAATGCTCCTGTTGGGTTATGAGGAAGAAAGAGAGAAGTGTGCGGCGGCACACCGACCATCGTGAATGTAACCGTAATCATTATTCCAATTCCGCGTATCAATATTTGATTTGTTCTATTTTTGAAACTCCGTAGCAGACGACCTCATTTGAGTTTGAAAGACGGGAGAAGCAACCACAAGAACATCTGAGAAGGAAGTTGACTAGTGAGATTAAGTTCCGCGAAGCATTACAATTGATTTGTGAAGAGAAAGATTTGTGATATGAAGTTTTTTTTTCCCTAAGAAGATTTCCTGAAGTTGCTTTAGTACCCGTGTGACCACTATGAGTTTTGAATGATGTCAATTGTATTGACTAGAAGATTCATGTTTTCGTAAGTATTCGGACAATTGTCATAGTATGACAGTATGTTTGAGGAACACGTTGACCATTTTTAGTATGAAGTGAACCGACCCTTTGCTCTAGAAGAATAGATTCACTTGATGATCAGAGATTGTAGCAAATAACACCACCAGGTATCCGATGACTAAAGAGTTTCCACAAAAAGGACCAAGACTGAAGACCATTGTCAGAATTAGAAACCTTGTAGAAGATGTGCAGAAGAGGTTCGTAACAGGCGTTACCAAGAGAGAAGCATGTGAGGAGAAGATAGACTGAGATGAGACTCAATTATACCTCAAGCAGCACGTGGAGATTTCAGTTGGGCATCAAGACGACCAGACTGTAGGAGATGAGCTTTCAGCACATGAACCAGGAAGTCCACAGCAGTTTGAGTTGGTGAATTCTGAATCATGTTAGAAGACCTGTAGGAGGCACGCAACCTTGTTTCTCTAGTCATTTTAGTTGTACTAAGATGAATTGAGAGCTGAAGCAGACTCGCCAATGGAGGAATGCACGGTGATCACGTAAGAGATTCATGCTACCACACCGAAGTGTCAAGAAGAAGTGTCGAAGACTTGAGGAACCAGACTCAAGTTTATGATTTCCTTTTCACCCTATGATCGTATGATTAGACAAGAGAGCGGCTACTTGGAATTTGAAAGGATTCGAGGTCATGAAATTGAAGGGATGAAATTTTGTAGTAAACGTTTGGATTCGGAAGATTTGATTTTTGTAAAGGATGAAGATATTGAAGACGTAATTCATTTCCTCTTAGACCACTTAAGTTTCCATTACCTCTCGATAGGATCTTTTGAATGAACCTTACCCTATTAGAAATTCCATTCGATGTCCATTATGCATGTGTTGGACGTTGGTTCGTTACGAGAAGGATGGTGAATTGTGGAAGACCTAACGTTTCGATGACGAGTTTCATTTTGAGGTGTACACATTTCGTTACGCTATTTGTACGTTCAAATTCCTCCGATTTAGAATCCGTAGTGATGGTTATTTTGGACCAACCTTAGGAGGTAGAAAGACTGATAGGTGGTTAAGATAAGTAGTTCTGTTCGCGACTTGAGATAAAGTATGACCATCATGATGGTATACTCATATGATGCTGGTATTATGACGGTTCGCGAACGTGATAATACTTACGTCATATGACGTACCCTCATTGTGTTCATAGGATATTTCGAGGAGTACTTTAGAAACCTTAGAATTTTGATTAGAGATGTGAGAAATTTCGCATTTGTAAGATTTAGGTTCGTTCCACCTATACGCTTAATCTGTTTCGCCGTTATACGATTTGATATGTTTGGATTCTCGGTACGCGGTTGCTGACCTTTGTAATTACGATAAGAATCTTAAGTTCTGCTATAAGTTTCTTCCATTTGATATCACCTACAATTTATTTTCTGTACGATCTCATCTGATTTGCCTAATCGAATGCTATGGACGGCATATCCGTCACAATCTTGCGTATCCTTGTATTCTTCTGAGAGAATATGATAACCATTCGTCATGTTGAATATGATCCTTGCAATCTGAATTTCGTATGATATGTCATTTCTGGGAACTGAAGTTACTTTTGGATCGGCAATGAAGAGTCATGAGAAACAAGTCTCTTACATTTCCGTTCGCTGTCCGTTGTGTCTTCTGTTTCGTTTCATTTCCGTTCGTAAAGATTCTTTGGAAGGACCACCCAGAGCGGGAGGCTACCTGGGAGACCGAGGAATCAATATGAGTAGTTATCCACATTTTGTATTCTGATGGTACGTCCTATTTTGTTTTCGATCCTTTCACTTCTGATTCTTTGCAAATTTCGAGGACGAAATTTTTCTGTTAGAGGGGAAGAGTTGTAAAACCCGAAAATCTAAAACATGCAAAAATTACCAAAATGCCCCTGAAACTTTAAAATTTAATTAAAGCTTAATTAAAGTTCCGAATCGATCCCAAACTTCTGGAAACGAGCAAGATATGATACAAAATAATTTTGACGACTTCGATTAATATTTATACAAGTTGTGAAATGACCAAAATACCCTTGTGTGTACCAAAAATTTAAATACATAATTATTATTAATTATAAAACCTTTTAAATACAAAGTAAATAAGGAAATTAAATGAAAAAGGGTAAAATTAATTGGGCCATTATATTTCACGAGTTTCCAGCTTTTTCCCCCCCCCCCCAAGGCTCGGTCTAACATAATTAATACCACTCCATAAATTTATTTCACCCCAAAACCCTAAAAACAAAAGGAGCCGCCACCCTCAAAAATCCCTCACACCACATCGATTTTTAGAAATCAAAAACCTATTTTTCTGGAGTTCTTCATGATGCAAGGAAGGTAATAAAAATAGCCACAAGGTCCTGGAGTCGATCGTGTGTTCGTGGTGAATTAATTGGGTCGAAAAACCCTAACCGAGCAACAATAATTCAAAGCGTGTGAATCCTTTGATCTAAAAATTTTCTGGTATTTTTCCAGCTCTCTCTTAATCATATATAACATGGTAAAAATAATGGATTTGACCCATGCTTTGTATTTTGGCCGAATAGAAAATTATGGGCTTATAAACCCTAAAATCGAAATCGGATTCTTTCTAATTCATGCGATTTTTCCTGGACATGTAAATAATTTTCATGGGTTCTATATGCTTCATATAACATGAGAAAAATAGTCATTCGAATTGTTTGAGTCGAAATCATGATTTATGGATTTATGATTAAAACCGGATTTAAGAAGAAAAAGGGAAAATCGTGGAAAATCATAAGTTCGATCGATCTAGGGTTTTCAAGGGATGAAATCTGGAAATAATAGTGTTACAATGATGGTAAAATTATTGGATAATGATTGGGATTATTAGGGTTTGATTTTGTTAAGTTTTTGTGCATAACGAGTTGAAAAATAAATGTTAAGGGGCTGTTTTGTAATTTTTAAAACTTGTGGGATATTTTTGTAATGTTTTATAGATCAGGGGGAAGATATAAAAATTATAATATAAGGGCCTTATTTGTAAATTGAGCAAAGTGTGGATTTAATTTGTAAATTATATGGCGATTTGAAGATAAAATGTTTAGGGTGTATTTTGTAACTTTTAAAACTCAAGGGCTATTTTTATAACTTTATTTGGACTGTTTATAATTCGTATAAAATATAACTTGAAGGTGTCATGTGTAATTTTGGTAATTAAAAGGATTAAAATGTGTAATTACATAAATTATAAATCGAATTAAATAAAAATAAAAATGAGGGACTAAATATGTAATTTCTGGAAAGTTGGTGCTGTTTTGAGTAATAAATTATATTCAGGGGGTTATGTGTAATTTTGGTAATTTAATGGTTTAATATGTAATTGTTAATAATTAAAGGTTGAAATTATAAATTAAGGGACTAAATATGTAACTTTAATAACTAGAGGGACTTGATGTGATAATTGTGAATGTTTAAGGGCGTTTTCGGATAACATGTTAAAATAAGTGTTCATTGTGTAAAATTGAGAAATTAAGGGCTTAATATGTAATTATGGTTAATTATGTAAATAAATTTGTAATGTAATAAAGTACAAGGACTAAATATGTAATTTACTGAAAGTTAAGGGGCTGTTGTGTACATGTGAATATTGAAGGATAATTTCTGTGAATTAATGAAATAAAAAGGCTTGATGAGGAACGTAAGCATAATAAGTGTTAAAGTGTAAATTATATAATTATAAGGTTTAAAATGTAAATTAATTAACTAGAAGGAGGTAATGTGTAAATTATGAAACTTGAAGGGCTTGTCATGCCATAATTAAATTAAAGGGTATTTTTCTGTAAATATGTGTAATGAAGGGCTTGAAGTGCAAATGTAATATTAATAAGGTTTAAATTGTAATTTATGTAATTATAAGGTGTAATGTGTAAATTAAGTAATTAAAGGGGTGTAACTTGTAAACATGGAAACGTGAAGACTAAATGTGTAATTCTGGAAATTAAAGCATTCAAATGGTAAATTATGAGATTTCTATTTTAAACCTTGAACTTTGGTAAAGTTACGTTTATAACCCTGAACTATGAAAACTTGTCATATTTAACCCTAAACTTTTGTGACTTGTTAAAATACACCCTAAAACCATATTATGATTCAATAATAACTTAACCTAAATGAGAATATGGAATCTTACTAATTATGGAAACTTACTAAATATGGAAACCTGCTAAAAATGGAAAGTTACTTAAAATGGAAAGGTTTGTAATTCTTTTCTACCCTCTAGGTGTGAAGAAGGAGAGGACATGATCCTTTGCATCTTATTCTTTTGGTTTGTGCTTTGCTCTGGAATAAGGTACAGATATTCTGCCCTTTTAATAAGGTGCCTTCGACCTCTTGATTTCTGATTTGAACCTATGATATAAACCTTTGACATGAACCTTTGATATGAACCTTTGACTTCTGAACCTCTTATATGAACCCTGTGATATGAACTTGAGATTTGGACTATGATTATGACATATGAACCTATGCTTTGATATGAACCTTTAACCTTAACCCCAGTTTGATACTACGAGCCAAATATGTTCCCTAGCCATGAAGGTAACATGGCCGTGTCATTGATGCACCAATGTCATGACTAGTGTGTAGCCCTAGTGATTTGGTTACACTGTCCCCATTATGATATGATATGAGCTCACTATGATATGATTTTGATATGGCCAATATGATTTGTTTGGGGGGCGAATGGATGCATCCTAGATATGTTATGATATGATATGCTTTGATATGATATGATATGGTGACTGGGGCTGGGTGCAATCCACTCCTTTCACAAAATATGGGAGCTAGCTACTCCACCTGAAGAATGAGGACACCCCTCATATTATCTGATTATCTGAGAGGTCTCCCCTCTATATGATTATGAAGATATGATATGATATGATATGTGATATGTTATGATACGGGCTCGTGGTGGATGACTGTCCTAAACCTTACTCTTTATTACATTTTCCTATACCTCATTCATTATGATATGTCTGTTCATTTCCATTTAATTTTGGTTTCCGTTTATTATATATCTGTTCACTGGGCTTTTTAAGCTCAGCCGCATTTCTTTTCCTGCGGCAGGGTTTAGTAGGAAGCCAGGAGCTTGGGTTTGCTTTGGGATGAGAGATTAGCTTATGAAGACGATACCTTAGTTAGAATTTACTTATGTATGACTACGTAGATTTGGTATAATTTCCTTTGTAATATTGTAAACCATTTGTATTATGTAAGTCGTATGTTATGCTTGCCTTTGATATGTCACCATTTTCGTGACACTTCTACCCTTGCCGGGTTGGGGTGTTACAATTATGGTATCAGAGCCAGGTTTACGACTTGTAGTACATCTACCCTTGGCCTGTGTAATTTAGGACCCCTAAGTTTCCACTGTAGGCGCTCGTAGGATAACCTTTGCGAAGTTGCGTAGAATTTTTCCCATAGGAATATAAGTCATAACCGGTGAGGAATGAGTAGTCTAGGACATCCATGTGAGTAGTAATTGCTTCCGCATCACTCTGAATCTTGTCTTTGCCTTTAGTCATGCCTTATAAGAACGTTTGTCGCAGAAGACGAGGAAGTCTTACCTTTCGTCATTTGAATGATGAACGTTGTATGTTAACCAACTTTTCCTTTAGAAGGATTTGATGTTGATATTTGTCTAGTACGGAATTGTTATCTAAGCATGCTGATGCTAATAACTAATATTCCATACATCTCAACTTTGACAGTTAAACGATGTTCGTATTACTATCGGTGCACACCCTACCATTCCTATGTTATAAGCTAAACAAGATTTCAATCCTTTGAACCGTTCACAATTCTAAATTTGATATATTTGACCTTGATATATTCTAATACTCTCCCATCCTACACTTTGATGAACCATGTACCTAAATTTGATATGTAAACTATCCGTATGATTTGACAACCACAATCGCTTTGAGAATCCATTTCCCTTTGGATGTATTTGACTTTGAGGTCTCCTGATTATGGATTGATGGTTTTTGTAGAGCTATCATGGACTGCAATATTTGAAATGCAACCCTTTAACAATCTGCTTCACCATATTTTGGTATGATATTCTCAATCATTTGAATCTGTTAAAATTATTGTTGCTATGAAGCACATACTCCAATCTCTTTGATTCCCAATTTTCTCCTAACGCCTGTTAGTATCCACTCTTAGAAAGCTCCGGCATTTGAAAGTTTGTTGTACGAACTTCTGGTGCTTCTGATGAACCTTTTGAGATCCGTTTGGGAAGTAAAGTTAGCATTGAACTAATCTGAATTGGCGAAACCACGATATTGAAGAAGTTAAGAGGTGGTAGGAACCGATGGGATATGAGTTTGTTCACTTCAGTGATCTCTTGAATGCTCCTGTTGGGTTATGAGGAAGAAAGAGAGAAGTGTGCGGCGGCACACCGACCATCGTGAATGTAACCGTAATCATTATTCCAATTCCGCGTATCAATATTTGATTTGTTCTATTTTTGAAACTCCATAGCAGACGACCTCATTTGAGTTTGAAAGACGGAGAAGCAACCACAAGAACATCTGAGAAGGAAGTTGACTAGTGAGATTAAGTTCCGCGAAGCATTACAATTGGATTTGTGAAGAGAAAGATTTGTGATATGAAGTTTTTTTTTCCCTAAGAAGATTTCCTGAAGTTGCTTTAGTACCCGTGTGACCACTATGAGTTTTGAATGATGTCAATTGTATTGACTAGAAGATTCATGTTTTCGTAAGTATTCGGACAATTGTCATAGTATGACAGTATGTTTGAGGAACACGTTGACCATTTTTAGTATGAAGTGAACCGACCCTTTGCTCTAGAAGAATAGATTCACTTGATGATCAGAGATTGTAGCAAATAACACCACCAGGTATCCGACGACTAAAGAGTTTCCACAAAAAGGACCAAGACTGAAGACCATTGTCAGAATTAGAAACCTTGTAGAAGATGTGCAGAAGAGGTTCGTAACAGGCGTTACCAAAAGAAGCATGTGAGGAGAAGACAGACTGAGATGAGACTCAATTATACCTCAAGCAGCACGTGGAGATTTCAGTTGGGCATCAAGACGACCAGACTGTAGGAGATGAGCTTTCAGCACATGAACCAGGAAGTCCACAGCAGTTTGAGTTGGTGAATTTGAATCATGTTAGAAGACCTGTAGGAGGCACGCAACCTTGTTTCTCTAGTCATTTTAGTTGTACTAAGATGAATTGAGAGCTGAAGCAGACTCGCCAATGGGGGAATGCACGGTGATCACGTAAGAGATTCATGCTACCACACCGAAGTGTCCAAGAAGAAGTGTCGAAGACTTGAGGAACCAGACTCAAGTTTATGATTTCCTTTTCACCCTATGATCGTATGATTAGACAAGAGAGGGCTACTTGGAATTTGAAAGGATTCGAGGTCATGAAATTGAAGGGATGAAATTTTGTAGTAAACGTTTGGATTCGGAAGATTTGATTTTTGTAAAGGATGAAGATATTGAAGACGTAATTCATTTCCTCTTAGACCACTTAAGTTTCCATTACCTCTCGATAGGATCTTTTGAATGAACCTTACCCTATTAGAAATTCCATTCGATGTCCATTATGCATGTGTTGGACGTTGGTTCGTTACGAGAAGGATGGTGAATTGTGGAAGACCTAACGTTTCGACGACGAGTTTCATTTTGAGGTGTACACATTTCGTTACGCTATTTGTACGTTCAAATTCCTCCGATTTAGAATCCGTAGTGATGGTTGTTTTGGACCAACCTTAGGAGGTAGAAAGACTGATAGGTGGTTAAGATAAGTAGTTCTGTTCGCGACTTGAGATAAAGTATGACCATCATGATGGTATACTCATATGATGCTGGTATTATGACGGTTCGCGAACGTGATAATACTTACGTCATATGACGTACCCTCATTGTGTTCATAGGATATTTCGAGGAGTACTTTAGAAACCTTAGAATTTTGATTAGAGATGTGAGAAATTTCGCATTTGTAAGATTTAGGTTCGTTCCACCTATACGCTTAATCTGTTTCGCCGTTATATGATTTGATAGTTTGGATTCTCGGTACGCGGTTGCTGACCTTGTAATTACGATAAGAATCTTAAGTTCTGCTATAAGTTTCTTCCATTTGATATCACCTACAATTTATTTTCTGTACGATCTCATCTGATTTGCCTAATCGAATGCTATGGACGGCATATCCGTCACAATCTTGCGTATCCTTGTATCTCTTCTGAGAGAATATGATAACCATTCGTCATGTTGAATATGATCCTTGCAATCTGAATTTCGTATGATATGTCATTTCTGGGAACTGAAGTTACTTTTGGATCGGCAATGAAGAGTCATAAGAAACAAGTCTCTTACATTTCCGTTCGCTGTCCGTTGTGTCTTCTGTTTCGTTTCATTTCCGTTCGTAAAGATTCTTTGGAAGAACCACCCAGAGCGGGAGGCTACCTGGGAGACCGAGGAATCAATATGAGCTAGTTATCCACATTTTGTATTCTGATCTGGTACGTCCTATTTTGTTTTCGATCCTTTCACTTCTGATTCTTTGCAAATTTCGAGGACGAAATTTTTCTGTTAGAGGGGAAGAGTTGTAAAACCCGAAAATCTAAAACATGCAAAAATTACCAAAATGCCCTTGAAACTTTAAAATTTAATTAAAGCTTAATTAAAGTTCCGAATCGATCCCAAACTTCTGGAAACGAGCAAGATATGATACAAAATAATTTTGACGACTTCGATTAATATTTATACAAGTTGTGAAATGACCAAAATACCCTTGTGTGTACCAAAAATTTAAATACATAATTATTATTAATTATAAAACCTTTTAAATACAAAGTAAATAAGGAAATTAAATGAAAAAGGGTAAAATTAATTGGGCCATTATATTTCACGAGTTTCCAGCTTTTTTCCCCCCCAAGGCTCGGTCTAACATAATTAATACCACTCCATAAATTTATTTCACCCCAAAACCCTAAAAACAAAAGGAGCCGCCACCCTCAAAAATCCCTCACACCACATCCGATTTTTAGAAATCAAAAACCTATTTTTCTGGAGTTCTTCATGATGCAAGGAAGGTGATAAAAATAGCCACAAGGTCCTGGAGTCGATCGTGTGTTCGTGGTGAATTAATTGGGTCGAAAAACCCTAACCGAGCAACAATAATTCAAAGCGTGTGAATCCTTTGATCTATAAATTTTCTGGTATTTTTCCAGCTCTCTCTTAATCATATATAACATGGTAAAAATAATGGATTCGACCCATGCTTTGTATTTTGGCCGAATAGAAAATTATGGGCTTATAAACCCTAAAATAGAAATCAGATTCTTTCTAATTCATGCGATTTTTCCTGGACATGTAAATAATTTTCATGGGTTCTATATGCTTCATATAACATGAGAAAAATAGTCATTCGAATTTTTTGAGTCGAAATCATGATTTATGGATTTATGATTAAAACCGGATTTAAGAAGAAAAAGGGAAAATCGTGGAAAATCATAAGTTCGATTGATCTAGGGTTTTCAAGGGATGAAATCTGGAAATAATAGTGTTACAATAATGGTAAAATTATTGGATAATGATTGGGATTATTAGGGTTTGATTTTGTTAAGTTTTTGTTCATAACGAGTTGAAAAATAAATGTTAAGGGGCTGTTTTGTAATTTTTAAAACTTGTGGGATATTTTTGTAATGTTTTATAGATCAGGGGGAAGATATAAAAATTATAATATAAGGGCCTTATTTGTAAATTGAGCAAAGTGTGGATTTAATTTGTAAATTATATGGCGATTTGAAGATAAAATGTTTAGGGTGTATTTTGTAACTTTTAAAACTCAAGGGCTATTTTTATAACTTTATTTGGACTGTTTATAATTCGTATAAAATATAACTTGAAGGTGTCATGTGTAATTTTGGTAATTAAAAGGATTAAAATGTGTAATTACATAAATTATAAATCGAATTAAATAAAAATAAAAATGAGGGACTAAATATGTAATTTCTGGAAAGT
Source organism: Artemisia tridentata subsp. tridentata (assembly GCA_021014915.2). Classification (NCBI taxonomy): domain Eukaryota; kingdom Viridiplantae; phylum Streptophyta; class Magnoliopsida; order Asterales; family Asteraceae; genus Artemisia; species Artemisia tridentata. The sequence goes on from CP139505.1 coordinate 212,966,347, forward strand.
TGGTGCTGTTTTGAGTAATAAATTATATTCAGGGGGTTATGTGTAATTTTGGTAATTTAATGGTTTAATATGTAATTGTTAATAATTAAAGGTTGAAATTGTAAATTAAGGGACTAAATATGTAACTTTAATAACTAGAGGGACTTGATGTGATAATTGTGAATGTTTAAGGGTGTGTTCGGATAACATGTTAAAATAAGTGTTCATTGTGTAAAATTGAGAAATTAAGGGCTTAATATGTAATTATGGTTAATTATGTAAATAAATTTGTAATGTAATAAAGTACAAGGACTAAATATGTAATTTACCGAAAGTTAAGGGGCTGTTGTGTACATGTGAATATTGAAGGATAATTTCTGTGAATTAATGAAATAAAAAGGGCTTGATGAGGAACGTAAGCATAATAAGTGTTAAAGTGTAAATTATATAATTATAAGGTTTAAAATGTAAATTAATTAACTAGAAGGAGGTAATGTGTAAATTATGAAACTTGAAGGGCTTGTCATGCCATAATTAAATTAAAGGGTATTTTTCTGTAAATATGTGTAATGAAGGGCTTGAAGTGCAAATGTAATATTAATAAGGTTTAAATTGTAATTTATGTAATTATAAGGTGTAATGTGTAAATTAAGTAATTAAAGGGGTGTAACTTGTAAACATGGAAACGTGAAGACTAAATGTGTAATTCTGGAAATTAAAGTATTCAAATGGTAAATTATGAGATTTCTATTTTTAAACCTTGAACTTTGGTAAAGTTACGTTTATAACCCTGAACTATGAAAACTTGTCATATTTAACCCTAAACTTTTGTGACTTGTTAAAATACACCCTAAAACCATATTATGATTCAATAATAACTTAACCTAAATGAGAATATGGAATCTCACTAATTATGGAAACTTACTAAATATGGAAACCTGCTAAAAATGGAAAGTTACTTAAAATGGAAAGGTTTGTAATTCTTTTCTACCCTCTAGGTGTGAAGAAGGAGAGGACATGATCCTTTGCATCTTATTCTTTTGGTTTGTGCTTTGCTCTGGAATAAGGTACAGATATTCTGCCCTTTTAATAAGGTGCCTTCGACCTCTTGATTTCTGATTTGAACCTATGATATGAACCTTTGACATGAACCTTTGATATGAACCTTTGACTACTGAACCTCTTATATGAACCCTGTGATATGAACTTGAGATTTGGACTATGATTATGACATATGAACCTATGCTTTGATATGAACCTTTAACCTTGACCCCAGTTTGATACTACGAGCCAAATATGTTCCCTAGCCATGAAGGTAACATGGCCGTGTCATTGATGCACCAATGGCATGACTAGTGTGTAGCCCTAGTGATTTGGTTACACCGTCCCCATTATGATATGATATGAGCTCACTATGATATGATTTGATATGGCCAATATGATTTGTTTGGGGGGCGAATGGATGCATCCTAGATATGTTATGATATGATATGCTTTGATATGATATGATATGGTGACTGGGGCTGGGTGCAATCCACTCCTTTCACAAAATATGGGAGCTAGCTACTCCACCTGAAGAATGAGGACACCCCTCATATTATCTGATTATCTGAGAGGTCTCCCCTCTATATGATTATGAAGATATGATATGATATGATATGTGATATGTTATGATATGGGCTCGTGGTGGATGACTGTCCTAAACCTTACTCTTTATTACATTTTCCTATACCTCATTCATTATGATATGTCTGTTCATTTCCATTTAATTTTGGTTTCCGTTTATTATATATCTGTTCACTGGGCTTTTTAAGCTCAGCCGCATTTCTTTTCCTGCGGTAGGTTTTAGTAGGAAGCCAGGAGCTTGGGTTTGCTTTGGGATGAGAGATTAGCTTATGAAGACGATACCTTAGTTAGAATTTACTTATGTATGACTACGTAGATTTGGTATAATTTCCTTTGTAATATTGTAAACCATTTGTATTATGTAAGTCGTATGTTATGCTTGCCTTTGATATGTCACCATTTTCGTGACACTTCTACCCTTGCCGGGTTGGGGTGTTACAAATTAGGTCTAAGGGTGAGAGAAGATTCTTTTTGTATTTTTTTATATTTTTATGAAAGCAAGTAAAATCTCGGGTTTGAAGGAGTGGGCGGAATTAGTTGCTAGTCAACTAACCCAAATTACTACGAATGCAAATAAAATAAAATAACTGAAAATGAAAAGGGTGGTGAAACTTATATGGAGAGAAATGTGTTTACTTAGATTTCCTTACTCCCTAACTATCTTTTACCGGTTGATTAGTGTGTATTAATTGCGTGGATGACGGGTGTATTCCTTAATACCAATCGTGGGGTGGCGTACGTACTTCCCCAACTCTATGAGCTCCTACTTCACTCCTATGTCGAGCCGGCTAAGAAGCTCCTAACATGGGATCACTAGAATTCGCTCATGCATTAAATACAACCATAAAAACCTTAGTACGCATTGGTTCATGTTTCTTAAGACGTTCAAGCAAGTTACCGAATAGGAAGTTAGCCAGTTTTCTTAAGCCTAACATCGATGAACAATCATCCAATACAATTAATAACACACTAATAACCAATAATCAATAGCTAGGTTTCATTAGATCTAAGCAAACACAAGATAAATCTAGCCTAGCATGTTAATCAAAAGACAAGAACAAGATGTAATCAAACAACACATAGACATATTGAATGATTAAATAATCACTTATCTTCAATTAAACATGGGAGATCCAAGGGTATGAAAACCCTTAAAAATGGCAGAAATTCGTCTTAGAGTTTCTCCTCCAAAGTTACACACAATAAGTTTCACACTAATGACAAAAAATTGCAAAACTATATATAGAGTTTAAGGGCTGACGGCGTCACGTTGTAGATCCTGACGCCGTCACCTCGCCGCTTTTAGGGTTCCCGGATGGCCTTCCTGACGCCGTCCCTCTTTAGTGCTCCAAAATCCGCTCTGGCTTATCAAGGCTTGACGCCGTCAGAAATGGGCTTGACGCCGTCCCTCTTTAATTTAAACCGTGATGGCCTTGATCACTTCAAAGGGTGACGCCGTCAGATTTTACACAGGAAATTTCTCTGGCTTATCATGTGTATTTTTTCATGTCCACCACTTTTTCCAAGCCATGACGCCGTCTGGACCAATCCCTGACGCCGTCAAAGGTACTTTCCAGCGTAATTTTGAGACTTTGTCGTTTTCTTCACTTTTATGCTCCAAAAACGTCCAAAATGCTTCCTTTTCCAGATTTCTTCTCCAAAGTACCTAAAATGACAAAAGGAACGATTTAGGGCAATATTTGATCAAATAAATACGATTTAGGGCTTAAATGACCCCCTAAAAGCGGTACACTTTTCGCTTCATCAAATACCCTTACACTTGAGATTTGCTTGTCCTCAAGCAAACGCGCTTTTATTCTAATCAAAATACAAGTTAGGGGTCATTTAACACTAATATAAAAGTAATTACAACAAATAGTCGTTCCACTTTAATCATAATAAGCACGGAGATTACAAACTAGCACCTCACAAGTAGTGTTTAGATACTTACATCTCTCAGGTGTCATCAAAATAAATCTCATAAATGAAAACGGATAATATCTCTCACTACCTGTCATAGCAAATAGACTACCATAGGCTTGGGAAAGGATCAAAAACCTCCTCCACTAGGCGTAAGCACCTAAGATAAACTATCAAAGAGGGCTTTTAAACGGGTTATAACGTTAGGTGTAGGGATATGATAAACACGGTTTTGTTGGATAAGGGATATTTTACTGGTGGCGAGTTAAAGATCTTGATTAATTACATGTACTATACAATGTTGCAAAGCCAAGACTCGACTCAATCTTAAGCTAAAAACAAAATAACAAAAAGATAAAATAAACATAAAATGAAACGGGATGGTAGTCCGTATGTTTTTTCTACTTTTCTTTTTCTCATTTTTTTTTTTGTATTTTTCTTGATTTTTTTGATTTTTTTTTTTTTTTTTTTTTTTTTTTTTCATACACTCTTACCCTACCATCCAAAATAATACATCATAGGGGCGTTGCATCCCCTTACACTTGAACTTTTACATAACTTTACAAATAACTATTCTAATGACTCGAATTAAGATAATCGAAACACTTGGAGTACTTTTAAAATATTTAGCACATATGAGGGTAATAAACGATGTTCTTCCCCATTACTCCATTACACTAGTACTTTACCCATGAGTCCCAATCGTCCCAAAACAATATGTACAAGGATATGACTCGACTTAGCAACCATGTAATCAATTAGATAATTAACTTAGGGTTTAAACAAATGTTGTCACAATAATGCACTAAAAATGAGTGCATACAAGGTAGGCTAAGGCGATTTGGGTGTACATTTAGGTGGGGTGTAAACAAATTCTTCCTTTAAGTAAAATGCTTAAAGGTCGAAACGAAAAGATAGGCTCTGAGGGGTGTACTAGGGGTATCGTGTACTAAAAATGAGTACAACGCAAAGGGTGTGGGAGAATTACTTGACCAATGTAGCCAAAGTAATTATAACAAAAACACAGGTGTAAAACAATGGGTTAATCCTAATGCCTCTTATCATGTAGTAAATCTAACTACACGAATGTTGTCTCACTTGTGGCCTCGGAATGGTCCTAACGCAAGTTCTAGAATCTAAGTGCTACCGGTACACACATCATAGCATAAATGCTTTTCCTACCAATTCTAGGGGCGAACCTCACATATTTGGGGGTGGAAAATTTTTTAGTGGTACGATTTTGTGCTAGTCATATAACTCCTATCCGTGATACGCTTATTAAGATCAAAGTTTCACTCCTAAATGTTGTAAAAAAATTTAAATTTGGCACTAAAATTACCCTAACAGGTATTTATCTCAGTTTTATTACACATCTACTATTAAACAAACAAAAATCAAGCGTAAAAGCATTCTCTAATCGTACTTTAACCCCCCCCCCCTTACACTTAAGATGAACATTGTCCCCAATGTTCAAATAACAAGATGTAAAAGTAATAAGGTAAAAGAATGAAATCAAATACTCCCCTGATTCGCTCGGTGGATAATGTGATAATATGGTTAAATCCTCCTCCAAGAAAATGAACGTTGAAAGCTTCCCTTCCGAAATATAAATCATCTTCTTGTCCAATATAACCTGTTAAACCTGAGAAAACAAACACAAAAAACCCAAAGCATCAACCTGAACAAAGAAAACTCACAACTAGATGTAATTCCAGACTTAGAAATAAAAACAAAATGATTAAGGATATAATGCTTGTAGAATGAATATTTGCAGATTTCCTGGAGTTTATAAAACTAAAGATTTAACAAAAACTTTATGACTCCGGTAGAAAAACAAAACTTGCAAAATTTCCAGAATTTTACACTTGACGCCGTCAGGTGTTAACCTTGACGCCGTCAGAAGTGACCTGCAGAAATTTTATGGTTAGTTTCCGGAAAATTTCTGGAAAAACTTATGCCTCACTTCCTGGAAATCCTGCAAAATATTCATTATGACTCGATACAAGCATTTGACTCTAACAATTACTAGTATGCATGCTCATTTAATATTGTTGTGATTCATGTTCAATCTTGTTCTTGTAAACAAATTTGGATTCCCTTACACTTATCTTTTGCAAAATACCTTTATATGTAGTTAAGACGAAGTTAAAAACAAAATAAAGCATTTTCACAATTTACTTTGAAACATGAGCACAAACAATAACAATTAAACTTGCATACGGAAACAAATAATATCAAACAAACAAACAAACAAATAAAGCTTGGGTTGCCTCCCAAGAAGCGCTTGTTTTTGTTCGAGTCACGAGCCTGACTCTACCCTTATTTAACGGAAATAGGGGAGGTTTTCCCTACACTTAGGATTAAGTGCGGGTGGAAGTAGCGATACACACCCTTAGGGTGGAAATATGCCACGTGAGGTGAAGGGGGTGAGTGAATGGCTTCCTTCATCCTAAAACTACCCGGATAATATTGGTTTATGGGTGGGTCGGTTCCTCTTTTGTCTCCTAGATGTAAATCTAAGGATGAAAAGTTGTGTAAAGGTTGAGGTTCCGGCTCATCAACACTAGGAAATTCCCTAGAACTAAGAGTAAGGTCATCACTAAAAGTGTTCAAACCTATATCCTCTAGTTGTGTTTGGTCCAAGGGCTCTACCTCTATTGGGGTTCCTATAGTCTCCTCTACTTCTTCCGGGTAAGTCACGGGCGGTGTGTGTGCCTCAAACAATGCTTGGACTTGTGGGGTACTTGGTGGGCTTGGGGTTTCTACTATATCCTCCATCACATCAAGATTACCTATGTGTTCATCATGTATTATGGTAGTGCCTAACCATGACATGCACTTAGGTGGCTCAACTCTACCCTCATGTTTGTCGTATGTTTTGGTGAAATCTATCCCACTCATGCAACTAGGTAGTTCAACACTAACCATCTCAGAATCTTGGTTTGACTCTAAGTCCATGTTCTTAGAAACTAGGTCTTTTTGCGCATACAAATCCACTAATTCGTTCCACTTATAGGTCATGGTTAGGAAGCTTTCCTCAAAATTCATCCAAAGGGTCTTACTAAAAGGAATTGATCCTGATAATGATCGTCTAAAAGAAATCACACATGCATAGAATTCATTAAACCCATCTAACTTTACCCCCAACTCCTCTTGGAAATCACTAAGAGCACACAAAAATTCATTGGAATGATAGGAAGCAAATCTATTAGTGAAATATAGTTGTTCCTCTATTGTCAATGATCTAAATGGATTTTCATCTGCCATAGTGACAAATGAAAATGGTTTTACAAACAAAGGGCACAAAGAAAAAGATAGATTACAAGAAAGCTAATAAAAAGAAAATAAAAATCTCACTAAGATAGGAATCTAATGAGTAGACCTAATAAAAAGAAATTTCAACCTAAGCAATAACTACTCCCCGGCAACGGCGCCAAAAACTTGATGCGTGGTTTTGCAACCTTACAACAGGTTTTACCTCTCGAGGGATCTCAAGAGGCTTACAACCCCACCAGGCAGTGTACCTGACCGATGTAGTATAGTGTAGTGGTAAGTACGGGGGATTGATCGTTCTCCACAGGGAATAGTGTCGTTAGGATTGAAAAACTACTCTAATTAGGTCTAAGGGTGAGAGAAGATTCTTTTTGTATTTTTTTATATTTTTATGAAAGCAAGTAAAATCTCGGGTTTGAAGGAGTGGGCGGAATTAGTTGCTAGTCAACTAACCCAAATTACTACGAATGCAAATAAAATAAAATAACTGAAAATGAAAAGGGTGGTGAAACTTATATGGAGAGAAATGTGTTTACTTAGATTTCCTTACTCCCTAACTATCTTTTACCGGTTGATTAGTGTGTATTAATTGCGTGGATGACGGGTGTATTCCTTAATACCAATCGTGGGGTGGCGTACGTACTTCCCCAACTCTATGAGCTCCTACTTCACTCCTATGTCGAGCCGGCTAAGAAGCTCCTAACATGGGATCACTAGAATTCGCTCATGCATTAAATACAACCATAAAAACCTTAGTACGCATTGGTTCATGTTTCTTAAGACGTTCAAGCAAGTTACCGAATAGGAAGTTAGCCAGTTTTCTTAAGCCTAACATCGATGAACAATCATCCAATACAATTAATAACACACTAATAACCAATAATCAATAGCTAGGTTTCATTAGATCTAAGCAAACACAAGATAAATCTAGCCTAGCATGTTAATCAAAAGACAAGAACAAGATGTAATCAAACAACACATAGACATATTGAATGATTAAATAATCACTTATCTTCAATTAAACATGGGAGATCCAAGGGTATGAAAACCCTTAAAAATGGCAGAAATTCGTCTTAGGGTTTCTCCTCCAAAGTTACACACAATAAGTTTCACACTAATGACAAAAAATTGCAAAACTATATATAGAGTTTAAGGGCTGACGGCGTCACGTTGTAGATCCTGACGCCGTCACCTCGCCGCTTTTAGGGTTCCCGGATGGCCTTCCTGACGCCGTCCCTCTTTAGTGCTCCAAAATCCGCTCTGGCTTATCAAGGCTTGACGCCGTCAGAAATGGGCTTGACGCCGTCCCTCTTTAATTTAAACCGTGATGGCCTTGATCACTTCAAAGGGTGACGCCGTCAGATTTTACACAGGAAATTTCTCTGGCTTATCATGTGTATTTTTTTCATGTCCACCACTTTTGCCAAGCCATGACGCCGTCTGGACCAATCCCTGACGCCGTCAAAGGTAATTTCCAGCGTAATTTTGAGACTTTGTCGTTTTCTTCACTTTTATGCTCCAAAAACGTCCAAAATGCTTCCTTTTCCAGATTTCTTCTCCAAAGTACCTAAAATGACAAAAGGAACGATTTAGGGCAATATTTGATCAAATAAATACGATTTAGGGCTTAAATGACCCCCTAAAAGCAGTACACTTTTCGCTTCATCAGATTTATTAGCAAATCAGCAACTATAAACGGATTTGACTTGTCTTTACCTGTAGCCGTTTGCTCAGGACTAGCCAATTCTTGGTTTTAACAGAAAACCTTGGTGAATTGAATACCAAATATGGATACCAAGTGTCTTTACCACAAACCATACTTTTGTGGACTAGCCAATTCTTTGGATCCCATAAGGGTTACATCCATGGTGAATTGAGAACCATTTTCAACTCTCAGAACTGAATCATGGGTGAGTTGAAGTACCCTATAGCTTTGAGCAAGCTATTACAGCTATCAACGGATTTGATTATCACACCAGAGCCGTACCCTCATGGTGAGTCAACTCTTTCTTGTCTGCAAGACATGGTGAGTTGAGTACCATTTATTGTGAAGGTGTAAACACCAACACTGTACCTGCAAGGTGTTGCTCAAAACCAACTTATTAGCACACAAAATATACAAGAAGTTTTTTGGTTTTTTTTTTTTTTTTTTTTTTAACTAAGAAAAAGAAAATAAACTAAACAAAAAGAAAATAAAGAAAGAAAATGAAAAAGATAATTTTTTTTTTTTTTAAGTAGCAGCAGAATCCGAGCAGCATAGCTCACCAACACTGTGACTCTTTAGCAATTAATGCCACTTGCAACAATTATTTAACCCATCCAATTGATTAAAGTACCATTTATTTGACCCATCCAATTGACCACTAGCCTATCCCACAATCAATTGTTATAGCAATCCCACTTGCATCATGTGTCAGACATAAACAAACATATCCCCACGTGAACCAAACGACAACACCAATCAATTCAGTCCATGCATGCAACAAAACCAATTTGACAATGTGACAAGACCTTTATCAGATGACAAACCATATGCATCAATTCATTCAAATACCCATATGATGTAAACGATAAGAAGAATTGTAGGTCAATAGCAGCAGCATTGAATCAAAAATAATGAAACTTTGTTACCATCGACCCACGAATTAATTACACAATCTGTTTGACCAATCAATCAGTACACGTTTAATAATCCCCACAACTGATTTATTATATCAAGCACTATATGACAAACCATGAAACCAAAGCTTAAAGTGATAACATGCCTTCACAAGTACTATCCATTAAATGTCACCACCAGCCTTAATTAATTATTAGTACGAGGTTTAATTAAGTAACCCAATTAGTCTTTTTGCGCATCAGCTCCCACAAACCAATCATACTCGCTCAATTTATTTAACCAAACAACTAAGGCTACCTCACATGTTGAACAAGCCAATACCAGTAGCAATAATTTATTTAAAGTCCAACTTCATTATGTGCACTTGGTCATTGAAAATATCATGTCAGATCAAAAAGTCCAACACCGACCAATTAAATATCAGTGTTGAGTAGAATTCACGCCCCATTAATTTTATCACCAATCGAACCCATGTGATGTAAATGAATCCAGTCAACACCCATTTGAGTATTTCACATTGGTCCCACATATCGACACCAAATAACTATTCTCTGCACAATCTGATTGAAATTTAACTGCTATTGACTGACCTCCCAAACCAATTAATTCATCAGCAGAAACCACTCACTTAATAAAAGGAAGCAACAAAATCAACAGCTGCATTATTTCAGTTAGTGAACACAAAACAAACTAAGAGAAATGTTAGTTAGCATAAAAAAAATATACAACAATAAGCCTCCCCTTAGGCTTATGCCTCCCCTCAATTAGTGCACCTGACAAGGACTATTGTTCTTGGGTACCCAGAATGAACCTTTCCTTTTATTTGTCCAAGAACAACCTGTTGAGGGCTTAACACCAGTATCCCATCTTGTTCCCCCCATATACCTTGGGTCATAATAACCAGGCCAAAAACCATTCCGAAAGTAAGTGCTAATAGGTATGTAGAATGGTCTAGCAACATTCCTTTTCCAACCAGTAGACTTGGTTTGACCAGCTGGAACTGGCTTACCAGAAGGAACATGTGCGGGTCTAAAAGGCTTACCAGCAGGAACAGGTGCTGGTCGTTTTGCATTACCAGAAGGAAATGCATTTGCTCTAGGGATAAATGGGGGTATACTCTCTACATTTTTCCATAAAGGTCTAGATTGCTCAGCACACATACCCGATTTATTCTCATAAAAATCACAATCCTTAATTAAATGAGAATAACTTCTACAAACAAAACAAGATTTCTTTTTAATCTTTTTGTTCTTAACCTGACTTTTCTTATCATGACCTTGCATATCACATAAAGACTTCTCACAAACAGAATCAGAAACAAAATTGTTCTTAATAGGACTAAAAGTAGCTGTCTTTAAATTGGATTCCACACTAGCTACTTTTGGTGTGAAGTCATCAGACTTGGGTGTGGTTGACTTGTCATTTGAATCACAAGAGGCAAAGTCATTGGTCTTGGTCTCAGAAGACTTGTCACTTAAAGAGCAAGAGACAAAGTCTTTGGTCTCTGGTTCTGAGGACTTGTCACTGGAAGAACAAGAGACAAAGTCATCAGGTTTAGGCAAGTCATTTGACTTTTTGCCATAGGTCATGTGTGATTCATCTGAGTCAAGGTCAAGGCCTGAATGGATAGGGACAGGCTTAAAGACTCCTCTGATAGGTGGAGGAACAACATTCATTCCTCCTTCTTTCACATACTTAACAGGTATTTGGTAGTCTACAGGTTCAGGGTCAAAAACACTATACTCATTAGGGTCATAAAATTGATTTGGCCCTATCAGGTTACCATACCCTAAACCTCTTTTAGTTTTTGTAGACATAGAACTATCGACTAACTTGTTTAGGTTTTTAGATGAATCTTTCCATTTATCAAACCTAGCCAAGGTGTTGTCAAGCTTAGTCTGCAAATCCTGTTTTTCTAACACCACCTTAGATTTTTGAGACTCAGAATATTTAAGCTCATTAGTGGTGTTTTTCAAGTCCCTTTCCAATACCCTTATCTTTTCCTCATATGCTAACTGATTATTTTGGTACCAAACTTTTTGTTTTTCTAATGTATTAACAGCATTTTTATACGCTTTGACTTCAACAAACAATTCATTATATTTAGGTTTCATTTCATCAAAATCTTTCTTAAGCAAAGCATATAAATCATGACAACCAAAATGACACTTTGGTACCTGAGATGAAAAACCCATCAAAGCAAAGTCTCCAGGCACTGATATGTTGAACTCCTGGACCTCCTGCTTGAGCATGGACTTCTTGAACTCATCATTCTCTAAAAATCTGGTTTTTACAGCACGCCAGATCTTCCTAGCATCATCCAGGTGTTTAAAATCACCCATGTGTTCTGCTGGGAGAGCCTGAAGCAAAAGAGTTCTTGCTTTGGTCTCCCTTTGCACAGCAACCTGCTCCTCAGCTGATACAGGTGGAAGTATGATTATTTTCCCATCCTGATCTCTCCCAATACTCTTCTTGCTGTTCCCATTAAGAATAACATTCCAGAGGTTATGATCTCTGTTGGAGATCCATTGTTCCATCTTCTTAGCCCATTTCTCATATTCATCAGTTCCGGATGAAATCATTTTATTATGGTTTAATAGAATGATTTGAAAAGGCTTCTTCGACACTAACAGCAAAACTACTCAGAGACCACAAACAATACCACACTGACCAATATTAAACCACCACTTCACAGACCAGAGTTAATGCCCACTGACTGATGAAACCCGATTGACCAATAATCTTCACCTCGAGTTAACAACAGCTGCTCAAAATAAATTGTAAACGACACACAATTCGATTACAATAGAATTACAACCGACAAACAATCAAGCAGCTCTACACAATTGACTGTTGACCAATTAATAGCAGTACGAGAAGAAATAAATTATCACGACACTCCACTTGAGCACTTGACGACAAATTAAACTAATGGCCACCGTCCAATCAATTCAATAGGACACGTTTACAGCAGCAGCAATAAAAATGTGTCCACCAATCACAATTTTCATACCAAGGACCCACGTTATATCAAATTGACTGACTAATTCGTGTTAGTACGAGGTATAATTATTCTTCAATTCCCCAAATACGATAAACACATTAAATTATCAAATCAATTCACGCGCTTAACTTCCGAAAGACGACAAGCAAAGTGAATTGACCAATCCAATCAAAAGCTAAATCGCATGTGACGAATCAAATTAAATATACCTCCGACCAATTAATTAGAGCAGCGACAAGAATTTATGAAATACCGATTTGGACTTTCAAACCCAGATCTGCTTCCTTTGAACTGCTTCAAAACTGGTCTTCTTCGACAGAGATCCTCACCAGGCTCTGATACCACTTGTAGGATCGAGTACTTCGAGCTTGATTGAGCTTGGTTAAACAAGAACCTCTGTATGGAATACAAGTGTTTATGCGGAAACTAAACAACAAGTATATGAAGAAGATAATCACTATGAAATTAAACACAAGAATTGAGAGAAGAATAACAATAATACTTGATCCTCTATGGATCTTTTATTTCACTAATGAAATATGTTTTTCTTGAAGTGTTACAATATGAATGGCTGTATGTTTCTTATATAGATGAGAAACCCTAATACCTAATACAGCCTGTTATTAATAAAACAAGTAAAGAGATAAACATCAATCTCTTCTAAAAATAAATCTAACAAACACTCTAAACTTACGGGATAACAATAACTAATACCCGCAGAAATAACACTAACGGCAGGAACAAGATATCACTGTCGGCAGCAATGAGCTTGAGCAGGAACCAAAGCTATCGGCAGGAACCAGCTTAACACTATCGGCAGCAACAAGAATATCTTATTACCTTAGTTCCTAACAATCCTCCCAGCAATAAGAAATGCTTATTTCTCAGAGATCCTAACAAAAACGATCATGCAATTGATATGCATAGTACATCTTCATGGACATCTTTTTGCTTTCTTCTAATGTCCGAGTATCTAGGTTGTATAAACGTAAACCAACGTGGAACCCATCCTCTCCAAAAATAAACAGCAACGAAAACTGAAAGGACATATAGCAAGGGTGCAATTTGCTTACTCTTTGCGGTTCACCAGCGCGTTTCTGAATAATAATATCGTACTCAGTTCCTGTTTCAGGGCCTCCCTCGTAAACTATAGCTCCAATAGAATCTCCAGAAGGCAACTCATGCTGCCGCGAACCCTTAACTGCAAATAATCGTATCTTGAATTCAGGGATTTCCTGAGATGTCAGCAAGTCTCTAGCTGTTCTAAATATACGAACCAATTGTTTATGCTCATCCAGAATCTGAATTAAACCATCAACAATTTCTGCCCTTAACGCATGATTTCCATCATTAAAATGACTTAACCAATTCTGGACCTCATTCCGTGTGTCATAGATTTACAATTGGAGAAAACGCGGATCAGTATTCTCAGATGGACAAAGGCTACCTATCCAATGATAAATCTGTCCTGATATTTTGAAGACATACGGGCCACGACCTCTATTAACTGAATCATCAATCTGTGCTCCTAACGAAGTCATAGCAAACATTGAATTGTAAGATCTGATATTTTCCATAAAATGGTGGTCCGTAAACAGTTGTCTGATATATGCAGGGTATTCGGTTTGGCGATGCAAAACTACTTGGCCACCCATACAACATCTATGGTATGTTAGAAATTTGGAACTTCGATGTTTCAACCTTTCTTCAAACCAAAACAACGCATTGCACTGGCGACAGATTCTGTTACACGGTCCTAAAGACACGTACGTATCCGGTGGCCCTACGAAACAACCCAAAAAAAAATTGGATCATCATAGATCGTAGCTAGTTACACGGCATATAAAACAGATGCGTGGTTCAGTATATGAAATTCGATTAAATGGCACAGCACAAATACTCTTTCAATTATTAACGGAGTTTATAAAAAACAGTGAAGCATGAAACTGCACCAACAACAATTAATAATACCTGCACGTCCATGGCCAGTAGCATGTGCCATCCTACTAGCCCGGGTTTGATCTGGTGGTCCTGGGAAAAAAAAAGAGAGAAATGAGAAAAGAGTGAATAGAAGGCAACAGCACAAAAACAAAAGGAAAAAAAAAAAAAAAAAAAAAAAAAAAAAGGAAAAATTTGCATAGAATAGTACTTGTCTGTTCCTGGCCATTAGTAGGTGTCATCCTCGCTACACGTCTTTGCTCTGTTGCCCCCTCCTAGCACTCACTATAGGATTCGTGACATTATAGTTGGACGATGTAGTAGCAGGAAGCTGCTCGTAAACTGTATAACAACGACAAAAGATTAGTAGCTGGGAAAAAAAAAAGAAAAAAAAGGTTGTATATAGTTGCCAATAGAGAAAACAAATTACTGAGATGTATACGAAGCGTGGGAGCCAGAAATAGTACCTGAAAAACACACGAAGCAAATCTAAGATATATGAATAGATTATCTATCTAAAACAACATTATAAACAAAACATTATAACTGACCATCGAAAGCATGCGCGTCTAAAGCATTACCACTTCCCACTCCAACGTGACCTACGATAACAACGGCACACAGAAAGCAAACCTGAGACATACGAACAGCCTGATCTATCTAAAGCAACATCATAAATAAAGCATTACAACTGACCATCGGAAACGTTCGTGCGTAAGATATTGCTACTTCCTATTCCAGAATCACCTATGATGCCAACGGTACATAATAGAACATTAATAAAGAAAGTAGAAAAACAATCGAAACCAAAACAGACGCTATATTACCAGCAGACTGGACAGTATCCGAAGGCGAAGCAACATATGGATCCATACGACGTGTAGCTGCAAATGAAAAAGTATTAAAAAGACTATAGACATCAAGACAATACAGCCATAAAGAACACTAAATGGGAAAATACATACCATCAGCCGTTGTAGATGGCAACATGAAATCTACTATCTGTTTCCCTTTTCCGCTAATCTCTATGGGATCCACTATAGCACGTTGAGAATTCTCGCAAGGTTCATTTATCGTTATCCCATCAGAAGATTTCATATACATAGGAAAAAATTGTCTTGGCAGTCGTCAGTATACTTTCCCAAGCCGACGTCGGTGTATCAATCATGAGAAAACCATCGGCACCATTGAAGCTATTACCACATTGGGTGATTCCTGAATAACCTACAACATATATTCCCGAATGATACAAATCAACGAAACGTAGATATTAATAAAGCACAGAAACAATATATAGATTACCAGTTGTTGGCGGCGGCAACACAACATCTATCTTCTGTTTCCCTTTTTCGGCTACATTTGTGAGATCCATAAAGCCACATTCATAATCCTGCTGAGGCTCATTTATCGATATACAATCTGAAGAATTGCCACGCATATCGCTACAATATAACGGATCGTCTGAAGTCACCGTATCAATCATCAGAGATCCACTACCGGTATTACCATCTAAATGAGTTGCCACATCTATAACACCCCCACGGGCCAATCCTTCACAAGCACCATTTGTAACAGACTCGCCTCCATCTGACACTTGGTTACAATCCTTTCTACGTACAGCTTTACTCTTAGTTCTCATACTTAAAGACACAAATGATACGTTTACTGATTCTCACTTATGGCAGACAGGTACACTCTTAGATCTTATAACAAAAGCCACTTAAATATACAACTAACATAAGGGGTTCACAACTACTTGCTACGTTCTTACTTCTTATAGCAATAAGCACTTAAAGACACAAACAACATAAACGGCTCACAACTATAAGGAAACACCTTACTTCTTATAACAATAAGCACTTAAAGACACAAATAACATAAACGGTTCACAACTACTGAAAGGTAACAAATACAAAGGAAACACAGGCAAGACATAAAAGAACAAAACAAAACCCTAAATGAGAAACAAATAACCTCAAAACCACACAAACCTACTATCCCTTTGATTCGCCGTCTTCGTCAACAGCAATCGATCAAGATACAACAGAAGCCTGGCCGGCGACGTCAACAGCGGTGGATGAAAGTACAGAAGAAGGTTCGTGTAGCCACCACACATACGGAGCAAAAAGACACGTATAAAGGAAACCTTGGGCTAAAAACACGGAACAGCAAATTGGGCTAAAAAACACGGAACAAACCAGCCCACGAAAACCAGCCCACGATCGAAACGACATCACTGTAGTCGTTTTCGACGCTAAATTATATATATAGTAATGTAAAGATGAACTTGGTTAGAAAATATTGGAACCACAATGGGAACGCGTCTATACTAATATGTTTTGAAGGTTAAGTTAGTAACTCAGTTTAGAGCAATGTAAACAAGTAGTATGTAGTATTGTACTTGTGAATTGATTATTGATTACGGAGTATATTATAATCTTTAATAATCATTGAAAAAAAGAAAAAGAAAAAATTAAATGCAACCAAATTGGCCAATGTTTTGTTATGGGGGCTTTTGAGTCTTGAGTTTTCAGTAAACTATAGAGACACACACATGAAATTGCACGCATTACAACTTTGAAGCTTTAGTCGAGAAACAAAAAAAAATCTCAAACAAGCCGAGCTGTCGCTTTTCTAAGCTTAAACGAGATGAACACAAGTTTTGTGAGCTTGGCTTGCTTACACCTTGCTTTTTAAGTGTTTGTTTTACCCTTTATAATTGTTTTATATCTTACGTACGGTTTAAAAAAGAGAAACCATGAGTATGAGAGTAAATCAAAAATCGATTTTTCAAAACGAGCACTATAAGAAAGTAGTGTTTCATAAAGACTGTTTATGTTAATTAATCGAACCAACATATATAGATTCAAAATTACGTCCATGAAAGAGTGGAAATCAATTCTTGATTAATTCCCATAGTCATGGTTTCTGTGTTAGATAACATCCTGCAAAACAATGCAGGTTACATGATTTGATATGGAACGGTACCCGCGCAATGCGGCGGGTACCTGGTAACTAAATAAGTGGTGGCTATTGCGGATTGTGTTGGCGGAGGAGGAAGTGGTGGTAGATGATGTTGTAAATATATAGAGATATGATTTAGGTTTTGAAAGAGAAATGAGAGAGAATAGAGGGAAGCGCTAGAGATGGAGGGAGAGTAGATGTGGGAGTTTCAAAATGAGGGAGTAGCAGGGTACCTGCAGGCTGCGCGACTGTAACAGTTGCAAGTACCTGCTGGCTGCATCTTTCCATAATAAGTAAGAAAGTGTCTGAATTTTAAGCCTTTCTAATTATAGAATAGTCCTAAATGCATTATATAGTAGTACAAATAATCTGATCTGGATTGAAGATCGTATTCTTCTCTTTTGGTTTCTATTAGGATTAAAGCCATTAATTAGAAATGAACTTTTCAAGTTTTACAGTTATCAAAAAGGTCGAAAACCATGGTTGCCAAAAAAAAGTTTTACAGTTATCAGAAACGTATCCCTTTTATTACCATTGCCATCATTATAACTTTCAAATTCGTTTCATTATACGTAATATGGTAACCTGTTGCCTGTTAAACCTGTAGATTTTGCTTATTTGGCATTTTTGTTTTATTTTTATACTTATGTGGAATTTGTAGCGTCTCATGTGGCATAATTTATCTAGGTGTTTTTTTTATCATAAATTTAGCTTTTGCTTAAATAATGTATAAGACATTTATGAGACTTTGAGATCACTTCCTCTGCAACACTCTACCTAACTCTTCATCACCCATTGTCGGGGGCTCACCATCGCACCAACATCGACTACGAGATCTGAAGTTCTGTTTGTGTTTCTTTTTAAGAGTAATTGAGATGTTAGTGCTTCAGATCTGTTCTAAAAGTAGTTTGGTAGTGTTTGTGATACGAACCCTCTTAGTCTTCCTGTGTTTTATTATTATTAGTATTTTCCTTATTATTAACTAGTTTCCTTTATAGTATTATCTTAGGGACCAAGTCAAGTTTAGGGCATCTTTTATTATAAATAGGGTGTTAGGGTTGTTATGGTGATTATGTTGAATATTATTGATGGTTCAGTGATTTAATATCATTATTAGGAGAGAGATCTGCCTCTCGAAAGTTGATCACCTATCTTTATTGTTCTTTTATCTCTTAATCGAATTGAGTTCGTATCAGTTTGGTGCTTTTTGATCTATTCTACAAAAAAACAGATTTGTTAATGTTAAGTTTTAAGCTTTTAGGGTTTGGTGACTTTGTGATGGTTGCTGATAATGTAGTCATCAAGAAGAACATGTGAACGACATTGATCAAGATTCTTTTTAGATGATTTAAAAGTGTTATGGAAAATTGGAAATCACTGGATAGATTTGAAGAACAATCGCATTCGACTTACAAAATTGAATTGAAGACTTCTATAATCTTGAAATCAAACTAACATTTAATGTATTAAACGAGTTTGTAATGCACAGCAGTGATGGTGCGGTTGTGAGCGGCGGGTGTAAGGAAAATAAATTCTATTTATTGGTAGGGAATGTGAGTGTTGGGATAGTTTTTTGGTAGAGAAGGAGATTAGGGTATTTTGTAATGGTAGTCTGTCGTAACTTCCAGTAAAGTATAATACGAGTCATGGCTTTGTAGATATGTTGCAGTTTTATGTTGGCACCGCTGGGTATGTTTGAATATGTTGCTTCTGGTTATCAAGTACCTAACCACAGTAAAGCAGAGGGTAGATTTTTTTGTCGGTTTGATTTCTATAGTTTTGAGATAGGTTTGCAATGAGAATATGTTCTTTCTGTTAGAAGAAACTGTCGGATGTTATTTCATGATAAAGATTTATTGTTGAGAACTTGAAATTGTACGCATTGTGTTTGTCCGTTTTGCTGTGTTTATTAGGTCGTTAGTTGTTTTTAGAACCGTCTGCATTGCGTTCAGTGGTGTATGCTGTCAGTCTAATATTTCAGTATCTAATTATTGGGATAAAACTCTGTAGGCGAGGTTCCGGGAGACTTTTAGCCCCGTTTGATAACCAAATTGACTTATTTCTAGCTAGATGGTATAAATTGTGATCGCTGTATGATATATTCAGCTTAATATTATGGCTATCGCATATTCTTTTCAGTGAAATATACCAAGTAAATTAACATTTTGATACATTGATTATTATGAAATGAATAGACAAAGGACAAAATGAAAGGGTCATCCAGTCTGTGGCAAGTCACCAACCCAAACCCATATGACTCATTATTTTAAAAATGACCTGATTTGACCCGAGCGCACCCACATTGACCTATCACCCAACCAAACATGCCATTTTGCCACTTTGATTATGGAATCGTTTCCATTTTGCTAAGTAGGTTGGGAGTAAAAAATCCAGGTTAAGATTAAGCATGTATTTGTTGGTTGTTTTGTGTTGTGATCCCAGATCAGGGTTAAGATAATCAATGATAAAGGTACCGGATATTCACTTGAAATCGTGTTATCACTTTCCAATAAAAACTATTCGACCCTATGCCTGGGTAACACGAATATCTCTATGGGATAAGACCAAGTGATGTTCTTGTTTTAGGCACAAATCAAGAACCTAATCGTATTCAAGTGTTTAGGGTTTCTGTTTTTTGTATATCCATGCAGTTGTGATACTACCTCTATTTATAATAAAGTTTACTCAAACCCTAGCCCATGGAATTATGTATAATTAACGGCCCATTAATTATACCATAATAGTTTCCATAATAGTAGGAATTAGTGGTTATAAGCTTACCAGCAGGAATAAGCTTACAAGTATTAACTTTAAGCTTACCAGCATTAACAATGCTTACCAGTATTAACTTTAAGCTTACCAGTATTAACTTTAAGCTTACCAGCATTAACAATGCTTACCAGCATTAACAAGCTTACCAGCATTAACAATGCTCAGCAGTACTAACTTAGTACTGGTAGTCTTAACACTAGCAGTAGAAACTGTTAGTCTTAACACTAGCAGTAGTAACTCTGCATTAGCAGCAGAATGTTAGTACTAGCAGTAGAATGTTCTGCATCAGTAGTAGTATGAATAATACTAGCAGCAGAACTACAAACTACTTAATTGAGTCAGGGTAAACATGGACCTGATGGGTGTACACTCCGTACCTCCAAGCCCATTACCAGGTGTGAATTAATCCCTCAAGTGCACTAAATTTTCCAACAATCCTCCCCAAATTTAGTTCACTTCCTTTGCATGAAAAATTAAACACAAACCAAAACATATGCATAAATGAAAATATCTTGAAGATTGAATTCTCATCTTAGTACATTACACGTTCAAATATTCGAGAATCAGGGTGTTCTAAGAATTGAACCCTTCAACCCATTTGAATACCTGAAGATAAAATACACACAAGTTTTCAAGCACTTAAATACTCCTGACATTATACAAGCCATGTGTCCATATCCAATTCATAAATGTTGTAAAAGCTAAAAGTCCAAAGCTTCCTGAAGCGGCAAAACTTCAACATTTACATAGGTGGTTCCTCTTTATTCATGCTTCTGCTTAGCACTTTTTTAAAGAAAATAACCATTGAGAAGTAAAGACTTCATCCTCCTTTTCAGCAGGTTCTGAGCACAACATTGGGATGTAATATAAAACATGTGCTCCAATCTACTGAATGTTCAGCTTTCCACATTGAACTCAACTCCCAAGTTCCTTCAGGAGGGAGTTGGGTGTCTTAGCATTCAGTGACTAAGTTGGACTTAAACCCATCCCTTTAGCAGACTTTAAAACCAAGTCTCTAGCCAAACCCTTCGTCAAGTGATCAGCTAAGTTTTGTTGAGATCTAACAAACTCTATAGATACCACCCCATTCATGATAAGCTCACGAATCATGCTATGCCTGACACCTAAGTGTCTAGACTTCCCATTGTACATCTGGCTGTAAGCCTTAGCCAATGTAGCAGCACTATCACAACGGATAGAAATTGGTGCTATAGGTTTAGGCCACAATGGAATCTCAAGAAGCAAGTTTTTCAACCATTCAGCTTCTTTACCAGCAGCTAAGGCCACAAATTCAGATTCCATAGTTGAACTGGTGATGCAAGTTTGCTTCTTGGATGCCCAAGAAATTGCACCTCCACCAAGTAGGAATACCCAGCCACTGGTAGACGAATTGTCTTCAGTGTTACTGATCCAACTTGCATCAGTGTATCCTTCTAATACTGAAGGATAACCAGTATATGAGAGACTATAGTTCATAGTTCTCTTCAAATACTTCAGTACCCTCTGAATTGCTTGCCAATGATGAGCACTAGGATTACTAGTATACCTGCTCAATTTTCCCACATCAAATGCAATATCAGGTCTTGTACAAGTCATGACATACATCAAGCAGCCAATTACCCTAGAATACTCAAGTTGAGATACAGCTTTGCCAGTATTAGGCATTAGCTTCTCACTTGTATCTATAGGAGTACTCACTGGAGTACAATCAAAGTAATTAAATTTCCTCAACACCTTCTCAATGTAATGAGACTGAGAGATAGAAATTTTGTTGCTTTCATGTTTAATCCTTATGCCAAGGATAACATCAGCCTCCCCCATATCCTTCATGGAGAACCTTGATGACAAAAATTCCTTTGTTATGTCAACTTGATTTTGGTCAGTGCCAAAGATCAACATGTCATCAACATATAGACAAATGATGACTCCTTTACCAGATTCATCAAATTTGCTATATACACATTTGTCAGACTGGTTAAGTGAATAACCACTAGACAAAACCACTTCATCAAATTTTTGATGCCATTGCTTAGGTGCCTGCTTTAGTCCATAAAGAGACTTAATCAGTTTACACAACTTGTTTTCATTGCCAGGCATGATGAAGCCCTGAGGTTGGTTCATATAAACCTCCTCATCCAATTCACAATTTAAGAAAGCTGTCTTCACATCCTTTTAATGAATAATCAGATTGTGAATTGATACCAAAGCAATTAGCAATCTTATGGTACTGATACATGCCACTGGGGCATAAGTATCAAAGTAGTCTATTCCTGACTTTTGTTTAAAGCCCTGAATGACTATTCTAGCCTTGAACTTTTCAATAGTTCCATCTACTTTCATTTTCTTTTTGAAAATCCATTTGCAACCCAAAGGTTTGCAACCAGGTGGTAGATCAGCCAACACCCAAGTGTTGTTGCCCATGATGGAATCCATCTCATCATTTATTTCTTCTTTCCAGAAAGCAACATCCTGGGACTTCATTGCTTCTTCAAATGTTTTTGGATCATACTCAACATTAAAGCAATAGGAGTGTTGGTCAGAGACCTCATCCCTTGTTCCTTAAATTAGATATAATTGAAACTCAGGTCCAAATGACTTTGGAGTCCTGACCCTGTTGCAAGATCTGATAGAACTTATGCACACCATCATCAAATAAGTTCTTGGATCATTTTGAGCCTTAGGGTTCAACAATAACTATGAATAAATAAGCACAGCGGAATTAAAACAAATCACAGTTATTGACACAAAGTTTTACCAAACACCATCACCTCCAAATTCTATTCGATCACAATAGAACGGTTACACTAAACTTGTAACAGGATCAAAGACACCTTTGATCTTGGAGGCTATGAACAACTTGTTTTGGCGTTTATAATCATACGCCTAAACACACACACACACACCTTTATTATCTACATTGTGGAAGACATGTATAAAACTATGTACCCTTGATCTCTTTATATAATAGATGATCTAGGGCTTACAAAGAATATTCCTAAAATATTAAAAGATTCGTAGAAATCTTTTCTCACATTGAAGTTTCATCCTTTGTCATATTAAGTCCTTCATGTTTCATTCTTTATGTTTTGTATCATCAAATCAATAAACCCAACAATCTTCCCCTATTTGATGATGACAAAACAAACATATTCTTGTACGAACTTCCCTAGACGAAGTAGCAGAAGTTGAGATAATTAAATCTCACCATGAATGAAACAATCTTGTCTTCCCCTTAAACCATGCCATGCCACCACCACATCTCTTCCCCTTTTTGTTATCAACAAATAGGGTACGTATGAAAATATGATCTTGACCACCACTAACCAATATCACAAACTTCCAATCCAAGTTGTTCAATGTTTCAAATTGCCCTCCATGAAGCTCAAATACGAATAATGAATCCAAAACAATAGAAACTCCAACTAGTAGTAGTAATAATGATCAACAGTAGTAAAAATCAAACACTTGCCCTCGAGTGATGCATGTACATAAAATAATTCTTCAAATCTGTAGGCTTTATATACTGTTAAAGAAAAATAATCATTACCAATTTGATGTTGAAGTAGAAGAAACCAACCCTGTATCTTATGCCTTGTACTAAATACGACTTCGAACATATACTCCACGTATAGGGAGACCGCAATCTCTTGACAATAATCACTGAGCACAATAACGTAACTCCTTCAAGTGTTTTGTCAATTCGAGTCACTTGAACGAACAAACAAGTTACCTCACCTGAAAGGTATGCTAAGACACAACCTTGATAAATTCAACCGCATCATCAAAGAAATAATAAATAATCCTCTCCTCCAATAAGAAAATTAATGCGAGCCTTTAAATCTTTTAAGAACAAATAAACAAACTCCTTGTGTGTGTGAACTTCCCCTGTGTGTGTAAACCAATAACTCCATATACTTCCCCTCACTGCTTGTAAATCATGCTACTATACCGAACCAAACACAATAAGCACAGCAGCAGAAAAATAATATATGTAGCAACAGAGTCAATACGTATCAGCAGAGTGATCAAAACTATCAGCAGAGTAAATTACAGCAAACAGCAGAGTGTTTCGTAGCAGCAGAGTAAAATACTTAGCAGCAGAATAAAATATGCGTATCCAAATAAAGTATTCCACTGACCCATTTGTCGATTAAACAATTTTATCACCATCTGCACAAACCATCACCAACTGACACCAATTGAATCTAATTCCACAATCGACAGAATAATAATCAACAGCAGCTCTGACCAATTTAATGACAAGCGACAAGAATAACTTGCAAACCATTGACCACGATTAAGTTTCAATTAAAGATATAACCGACCCATATTATGAATATACCAAACAGAATAGGACAAATCGGTTTAGACATGATTGGCAATTAATGAGAGATACCATTGATAGCAGTACGAGGTATGATCAATCTTCACATATTATAACCTCCACCGACCCACTATGTATAATTAATCATCAATTCGTGATCAGTGCCATTCAACAAACATATTAAATTTCTTCACTGACCCACTATATCAGTACGAGGTGTGATTAATTCGGTCTCTTTATGATAAAGTCTTTGTCGCCAATTAATACCGCATCATAAAACAAAAACAAATTATAAACATCGATACCTTAAAACCTTTTTGTGAATCTGCGTCTGTCGACATCAATAAACTTTGTGAATCCCTAGGTAACGAGCTCCCCAAGCTCTGATACCACCTGATAGAACTTATGCACGCCATCATCAATTAAGTTCTTGGATCGTTTTGAGCCTTAGGGTTCAACAATAACAATGAATAAATATGCACAGCGGAATTAAAACAAATCACAGTTATTGACACAAAGTTTTACCAAACACCATCACCTCCAAATTCTATTCGATCACAATAGAATGGTTACACTAAACTTGTAACAGGATCAAAGACACCTTTGATCTTGGAGGCTATGAACAACTTGTTTAGGCGTTTATAATCATACGCCTAAACACACACACACACACCTTTATTATCTACATTGTGGAAGACATGTATAAAACTATGTACCCTTGATCTCTTTATATAATAGATGATCTAGGGTTTACAAAGAATATTCCTAAAATATTAAAAGATTCGTAGAAATCTTTTCTCACATTGAAGTTTCATCCTTTGTCATATTAAGTCCTTCATGTTTCATTCTTTATGTTTTGTATCATCAAATCAATAAACCCAACACCTTCTGAGCTCAGGTTCATGTTGTTGAACCACAACCTCATCAGGGACCTCATCAGAGATTTCTGATACACCAATATCATTAGTTCCATTTGGAATCCTCTGACTTGGTCTAGGGACTAATGAGAATCTATTCTCATCAAAGATTGCATCCCTTGATTCAATTATTGAGTTAATTGAAACAGATTCATTAGGTTCAATAACATAGAACCTATATGCCTTGGATTGCTCAGCATATCCAACAAAGATGCATTCAATGCCTCTTTCACCCAAAGTTTTTAGCTTTGGATCAGGGAGTCTTACAACAGCCCTACAGCCCTAAACCCTGAGATAATTCAAGTTGGGTTTCTTTTTAGTCCAGAGTTCATAAGGGGTTGTCTTGTTCTTTTTGTTGGGAACCCTATTTAATAAATAGCAAGCTGTTAACATAGCTTCACCCCAGAACCCTTGACTCAGCCCAGAATAGGACAACATGGAATTAACCATCTCCTTCAGCACCCTGTTTTTCCTTTTAGAAATACCATTTTGCTGAGGAGTATAGGGAGCAGTCGTTTCATGGATTATACCAACAGACTGGAAATACAGAGTATCCATGTACTCACCTCCCTTATCAGTCCTTAATCTCTTGATCAGGGACTCTTGTTGCAATTCAACCTCAGTTTTAAATACTTTAAATTTATCTAATGCTTCATCCTTAGTATGTAATAGATAAACATAATAATACCTAGAAGCATCATCAATAAAAGTCACAAAGTATTTCTTATTCCCCAAAGAGGGAGTAGCATGTAAGTCACATAAATCACTATGAATTAGTTCCAACACTTTAGTTTCACGTTTTACACTTTGAAATGGTTTCTTAGTTATCTTGTTCATCATACAAGTTTTACACTTTTCAGTGTCCATGTCAAATGCTGGGATTAACCCATCCTTAGACATATCTTGCATCCTTTTAAAGTGTACATGGCCAAGTCTAGCATGCCAAAGGGTTGAATCATACAATTTAGATGTTGACATAAAAGCAGAATCAATCATATCATGAACAATATTAAGTCTGAACATTTGATTACATAAATAACCAAAACCAATAAACACACCATGTTTAGACAAAAAAATTTATCAGATTCAATTACTTGTTTATAACCACAATTATTCAAAACACTACTAGAAACCAAATTCTTTCTAATAACATGAACATGTAAAACATTAAACAAAGAAACAATCTTTCCAGAACTGAACTTCAAATCCACACATCCTTTTCCATGCACCAGGGCTGTTGACTCATTTCCCATATGAAGAATAGAACCATCATTCACTGACTCGTAGGTCTTGAACCAGCTTCTATCTTTACACACATGAATTGTTGCTCCAGATTCAACCCACCACGCAACATCATCATCCTGCACAAAGTACAATTCAGATATATACGTAACATAATAAATCTCAAAAGACTTATTAAATATATTCTGACCTTTTAGAGAATTGGTATTACCATTCCCTAATCCACTTGTGCCTGATCCATTGCTTTTATTACCAATCTTAACACCTTTAGAATCCTTCCTAAAGTGTCCAGTTTTATCACACTTCCAACAAGTAGCTTTTGGCTTCTTGTTAGGATCAGTTTTGGTGTTATCCTGATGTTTACGTTTGCCCTTGTTGTCATTGTACCTGGTGGAGTTGTTATGCTCCACCATATTGACAACTGATGGACCAGTAGCATTTCTACTCTTTGGCTTGTCACTATCTTGTGCTTTGAGTGATTCCTCAATGCGCAAATGACTGGTCAACTCAACAAGAGTTAATATCTCCTTCTTATGTTTCAGCATATGCTTGAAATCTTTCCAAGAAGGAGGTAATTTATCAATGATACAAGAGACTGAAATAGCCTCATCCATGTTCATCTTGTGTTGTGTTAAACGACCAAGTATACTAAGAAGTTCATTGTATTGTTCCATGACAGATCTAGAATCGACCATTTTGTAATTGTTAAAATTACTTACAAGGAAATTCTTACTTGATGCATCCTCAGCCATATATTTGGCTTCCAAGGAATCCGACAGTTCTTGAGAAGATTCAACATTTTGATAAAGATCAAATAAAGAATCAGACATACCATTGAGGATTAATCCTCTGCAGACATAATCATCATTCTCCTGTTTGCTTCTGTTCCTTATCTGATCCATAGTAGCATCATCCCCATTATCTTCAGGAATGGATGTGGTCAGAACATACACCACATTCATACTTGACAACAAGAAGTGCATCTTCTTTTGCCATCTTCTGAAATCGACACCTTCAAACTTTTCCAGTTTAGAAAAGTTAGCAGCCATATGCCTCATAGCAGCCGCCATTGATTATCACTAAATAGTTTCTATTGATTGTTGGTTGTTTTGTGTTGTGATCCCATATTAGGGTTAAGATAATCAATAATCAAGGTACCGGATATTAACTTGAAATCGTGTTATCACTTTCCAATAGAAACTATTCGACCCTATGCCTGGGTTACACGAATATCTCTATGGCATAAGACCAAGTGATGTTCTTGTTTTAGGCACAAATCAAGAACCTAATCGTATTCAAGTGCTTAGGGTTTCTGTTTTTCGTATATCCATCCAGTTTTGATACGACCTCTATTTATAATAGAGTTTACTCAAACTCTAGCCCATGGAATTATGTATAATTAACGGCCCATTGATTATACCATAATATGAGGAAACTCGTTTTAGAACGACTCGCATCAACTAAAATAAGTTACGTGATCGTTTATGGACTCTAGGTTGTTAAGCCTTTGATCTAGGATTTCTACGTTTAAAGAACAATGATAATATTGGCGGAATATTCAATGAACGAATACAATACTATCACAACAAGGTTTTTTCCCAAGTTCATCGTTTGTTTATTCCATTAGCCCCAATGCTATGTGATCATTTATAGCACGGTTACACTCTAACAGGGATCAAAGATCCTTGAGGCTAAACAAACTAAACAACATCAGACCCCTCGTCTGATGTTCCCACACACACTCTTTAAGTGCTCTTACATTTTAACACAACTTTGTGTTGTTGTAATTTGAGAGTACGAAGCACTTTGGTGTTGATTGTTTCAATCACAACCAAGACACACTTTTATCTAAGGGGTAAGATCTTCCTTTTATAACATAAGGAAAGATCTTTTACAACTTGATAAGCTTAGTCATCCACTTGCTTTAACATGTGTCAAGTCAATAAGATACAACTTGTATCTTGAGTGTTCAACTTGATGACTTGATAAAATATCTAGATATTATATTTTGTATAAACATGACTCATACAAAATAAATATCTTCTTCAATCTTATCCTTCTAGCAGCAGGATGACTCACTGATCAGCAGCAGCTTGGTAACACTAGCAGTACCTTGTTTGTACTAGCAGTACCTTGTTTGTACTAGCAGTACCTTTGAATCAACTAGCAGTACCTTTGCTCTACCCGTACCTTCTGGCAGTACCTTTTTGTACTAGCAGTACCTTCACTTGTAGTAGCAGTACCTTGCTCTGAACCAGCAGTACCTTGAAATACACTAGCAGCAGGTTGATTTGAACTAGCAGCAGGTTGATTTGAACTAGCAGCAATCATTTACATTACCAGCAGCATCCACTTTAGCATATTTTGCTTATCATTTCTGCATTCTTCATGTTTCATTCTTCTTTGTTTTTGTATCATCAAATCTATGAAAATATAATTCCCAACATAATAGTTTCCATAATAGTAGGAATCAGTGGTTATAAGCTTACCAGTAGGAATAAGCTTACCAGTATTAACTTTAAGCTTACCAGCATTAACAGTGCTTACCAGTATTAACTTTAAGCTTACCAGCATTAACAATGCTTACCAGTATTAACAAGCTTACCAGCATTAACTTTGGTCAGTAGTACTAACTTAGTACTGGTAGTCTTAACACTAGCAGTAGAAACTGTTAGTCTTAACACTAGCAGTAGTAACTCTGCATTAGCAGCAGAATATTAACACTAGCAGCAGAATGTTCTTCATCAGCAGTATTATCAATAATACTAGCAGTAGAACTACAAACCACTTAATTGAGTCAGGGTAAATATGGACCTGATGGGTGTACACTCCGTACCTCCAAGCCCATTACCAGGTGTGAATTAATCCCTCAAGTGCACTAAATTTTCCAACAGTATTGGTAAACTTTGGTTACTTCCTGTAACTCCATACTTGGTTCCTATACCAGCATGAAGATAATTTATTCACTCCCTAACACAGACTGATAAAACACATTATCAATTCCATTTAATCCTACTCATCAGTCAAAAAACCCAAACCACAAATTCATTTACATCATATCAGCCGCCCCCTTTCTTTCTTTACCCTATTCACCGAATCAGTCACTCAACCACCTGAACCTCATGAATTGAACCCAGTCACTGAACCCATCGTTGAACCCCTGTTCTTGAACCCCAGCCCCTCACTTATTACCAATCACTCCAGGCTATTTGATTTTTTGTGGTTTTGGTTGTGGAGCTGTGATTCTTGATTTCTTTTGTTTTTCGTGTCGGTTGATGAATCTTTGATGATAACGGATCTGTGTTTTCCTTTTGTTAGATGTATGGTGATTATAGATCAAAGTTGTTCTTCCCTTTTTTTTTTTTTTTTTTTTTTTTTTTTAATGTTACAGATCGGATCTTGGTTTTTTTTGTTTTGGGAAGATGAGGATTTTTTTTGATGTTTGTGTTGTGTGTTTGTTTGTGTGTGTTGGATATGATTTTGTTTGTTTGATGTTATAAAGGGGTGTTGGATTTGTTTTAATAATAATAATAAAGTGATGTTTTATAATAAAATAATAATAATAATAATAATAATAATAATAATAATAATAATAATAATAATAATAATAATAATAATAATAATAATAATAATAATAATAATAATAATAATAATAATAGCATGAGGATACTTTGGTTATTTTATCCTTTCAAACAGTCAAACTAACAGAAAAATTGGTTAAGCGACCAAACCCGTTATGGGTCGCAACCACAGGAACTGGATCCGTTAAAAAAGGTAAAAGGACTATATCCGTTAAATCCGACAGACCACAGAGACAATTTATGAAATTAACTCTTTCAATAATGTATTCATGTTTTGCCTCTTGTAAAAAGCATTGTTACTCATTATTTCCAAACTCATAGCATAATAAACTCCAACCAACTTAGTAAACAACATATAGCAAACAATGTTGCTATATAGTTAACAACATATAGCAAACCATTGTTTGCAACTTGTTTCAAGAACCAACATGGTTTGCTATATAATTAACAACATATAGCAAACCATATTGGTTCTTGAAGCAAGTTGCAAACAATTTATTGCTCAAAAACATAAGAACAACCATAAAATAAGGCTCTGAAGAAATTTATCAATCGAGCATCGACCGATCACTTGACGGTCACAATCTTGATAACAGATGAAGTCCCGATACGATGCAAAGCCACAACAACATCACCCTCTTACAAAGCCCTTTAGTTTCTGTGTGTTGTAGGCCAAAATCAAATGCTTCGTCAGTCGACTCGGAGCTTGAACCTTTAGTGGACCCCGCACACCAAACCAGGATCAAACCTCGGAAGATCAAACTATGTCTAGCTGGTGCCTCGTCGCTGGCTGTCCACTCAACTGAATCACTCTTAGCTTCTGAAACGACAATTGACAAAATTGGGACCCGTGGCCGGTACTTTGGCACTGGTTTAACAATGCTTCCGCTACGTGTCAGCACCTGTTGGTGTATGTGTCCGGACGCCATACTTGTCCGGATCATGCTTCGGTGTCCGGACGCCACGGTTAGTCCGGACTGGTATCTAACCGTCGGACGCACAGCCGGAACGTCCGCCACCTCCTACAGTGAGTAGTCCCATCACCCGCCGACATCCCAGATATTACGGGATTATGTCTACCACGTGTCCTGACACCTACCTGCTAAGTCAGACATAGGTCAACGCACAAGTTCCAAGGTAAACAGGTACAGTAGATGTGGGTAGTATAAATACCCACATCTCATTCACAATATAAACCGACTTTTTACACCTACTACTGTTACTCTCACATTACTATTCATATTATCCAATACTCATCCTCACGCCGGAGGTTGGTCCTGGGATAAAACCCGGGGCGAGCCTAACGCGTGTTCTTCTTGTGTGTAGGAGTGAACGGAGACCGAAGAATCCCATCCGAAGGACGAAGTTTAGAAGTGGGGCCTACCCGCAAGGTTTTACTTCAACAAATTGGCGCCATCCGTGGGACCCGCTATTCAATCTGCTAGAGCATTGACATGGCTGGTCCTTCCTTCACTCCTCTTCGCTTCGGAGACGGAAGGATCGAAACAAACAATAACAACCAGAACCGACGACCGAAAGAACCGAAACACCTCAAAAAATCCGAAGTGATCGGCATGATAAGAAGCCAATCAGAGAATAAAAAGAGAAAAGTATGGGGGACAGGACGAGGAATGGATGAACGTCCCGATAATTTTCCCTCCGGTGGCGACCGGCGACCTGTCGGAAGAACCGCTCATAGTCGAAGGTGATATAGAGGGGTATTTAGTCCGAAGAATATACATTGACGAAGGATCCTCTGTGAACGTAATGTATGAGCATTGTTTCAGCAACCTCAGTTTAGACATAAGGGAAAGGCTCAAAGAGACGAGCACCTCTCTAGTGGGATTCTCCGGGGAAACTAGCAGGCCGTTGGGCAAAATCGAATTGGATGTGTGTTTCGGCAACCGTGGCATGTTACGAAAAACAACTATGAAATTTTGTGTAATACAGTCCCCATCTCCCTACAATGTGATACTAGGCCGAACCGACCTTAAGGAATTAAGGGCGATCCCATCGACAATCCATTCGATGGTTAAGTTCCCCACACCGACAGGTGTGGCGACATTGGTCGCACGTTCGGCCATGGTGCTAGAATGCAGGCGACTGGAAAAGAAACAAACAATGGAAGTACCTCAAGAGACGAACGTGGCCGAATCAGAAGTGGGCAGGACTGAGGAGATCCTAGTGAACCCGGCACATCCGGAACAGCTGGTCACCATAGGAACAGAGTTTTCGAAAGAGTGCCGTAAACACCTAATCGAGCTATTGAGGAAGAACAAGGACGTATTCGCGTGGCAACCCTCGGACATGACCGGTGTTCCACGAAGACTGATCAAGCACCACCTGAATGTCAACATTAACGATACACCGATAGCTCAGAAGAAGCGTAACTTATCCGAGGAAAAGAATCAAGTGGTACTAAAGGAGGTGGATGAATGGCTGAAAGCGGGAATCGTTCGGCCAGTTCGCTATCCCACGTGGATCTCCAACCCGGTACTGGTGAAAAAGAGCGATGGAAATTGGCGAATGTGCATTGATTTCAAAAACTTAAACTCCTCGTGTCCGAAGGATTACTATCCGCTCCCGGAGATTGATTGGAAAATCGAGTCAGTAATGGGATTCAGGTACAAATGCTTTCTAGACGCTTATAAAGGTTATCACCAAGTCCAAATGGCCGAAGAAGATGAGGAAAAGACGGCGTTTTATACTGAACAAGGAACGTACTGCTAACACCAAAATGCCATTCGGCTTAAAGAATGCCGGAGCTACTTACCAACGTCTCGTCGATTCGGCTTTTCGAAATCAGATTGGTAGGAACCTGGAAGCCTATGTCGACGATATGGTGATCAAAAGCAAAGGAGAAAAGGAAATGCTGGCGGATATCGCTGAAACCTTTTACAACCTGCGAAAAATTAACATGAAGTTAAATCCAAAGAAATGCTCCTTCGGTGTGGAGGAAGGAAAGTTTCTGGGCTACATGGTAACCTCCGAGGGTATTCGAGTAAACCCAAGTAAAACAAAAATCATTGCGTAAATGAAATCCCCTTCGACTTTGAAAGAAATGCAGAGCCTGAGTGGCAAACTGGCCGCCCTAAATAGATTTCTGGCGAAATCAGCCGAGAGATCTCTTCCATTCTTTGAAACTCTAAAAAACATTACCAAAGAAAACAAGGACGAATATAGGTGGACCGATAAGGCTGAGGAGGCATTCCAGTCGCTCAAGAAGCTCATCTTAGACCTCTCATCCCTGTCAACCCCTAAAACAAAAGAGACCTTATATGTGTACCTATCAGCGGCAAAGGAGGCAATCAGCGCGGTCCTGCTAACCGAGAGAGATGGGAAGCAATCGCCAATTCACTACGTAAGCCGAACTTTACAAGAAGCTGAAAAGAACTTTTCTCCGGTCGAAAAGCTGGCTCTGTCACTGATACACATGTCAAGAAGATTGCGAAGATATTTTGAGGCCCATCCCATCCGGGTAATAACGGATCAACCGATAAAGCAAGTTCTAAGTAAGCCTGAGGCTTCCGGAAGATTGACAAAATTTTCCATAGAGTTAGGAGCTTACAACGTCACCTACATACCAAGGAACGCCGTAAAGGGACAAGTCCTTGCAGACTTCATATCGGAAATTCCGGTCGGACCGGAAGAGTCACGTCCGGAAAAACAGGAAAAAGGAGTCAACGACATCTCCAATTCGGAAAACTGGATACTCTACACAGACGGTGCATCAAGCAGTAAAGGCTCCGGAGCGGGCCTCGTATTGATCGGACCCTGTAAAACCGAACACACTTACGCTCTACGCTTAAACTTCAAAAGTACCAACAACGAAGCGGAGTATGAGGCACTCCTCGCCGGTCTACGGCTCGCCAAAAAGATGATGGTTAAATACTTAGAGGTCCGAGTGGACTCAAAACTGGTAGCAAGTCAGATTAATGGGAATTTTGTGGCGACCAAGGAAAGTATGATCCGATACCTGGCGAAGGCGAAAGAATACATCGGCGGTTTCAAAAGGTTCAAAATCTGTAACATACCGAGGGCACAGAACCAAAAGGCTGATGTTTTGAGCAAACTGGCCTCGGTAGCTTTCAATCATTTGACCAAAGAAATTCTGGTCGAAGTGTTGGAAAAGCCATCAACCGAGGAGAAACAGGTCGGAACAATTGTAGAAGAAGAAGAGGATAACTGGATGACACCGATCATCCGGTGTCTGAAGGAAGGGGTATGGCCCAATGACCCCAATGAAGCAAGGGCGCTGCGAATGAAAGTCCCTCAATATACGATGGAAGGAGATGTGTTGTTCAAAAAATCATACCTCAGCCCGATGCTAAGATGCGTCGGTCCTCTCCAAGCGAACTATGTCATCCGAGAGGTACACGAAGGGGCATGTGGGATGCACCCCGGTCCAAGGTCGGTCGTAGCCAAGCTAATGCGGCAGGGATATTACTGGCCAACCATGCACAGAGACGCCCGGGAGGAGATCAACAAATGCGATTCTTGTCAAATCCACGCTCCGGTACCGAAGCTACCCAAAACCATCATGACATCTATCATGGCACCGTGGCCCTTTTACCAATGGGGAATGGATGTGCTGGGTCCCCTACCGGAGGCCCCAGGGAAAGTAAAGTTCGTCATTGTTGCTGTCGACTACTTCACAAAGTGGATAGAGGCAAAGCCTCTCGCTAGAACCACCGGTAAAGACGTAAAGAAGTTTGTATGGGAAAATATCGTTTGTAGGTTCGGACTCCCAGGCATTATAGTCACGGACAACGGAACAAATTTCGTCAAGGACCCGTTCAAAAGCTGGTGTGAGAAGTTAAAAATCAAGCAAATCAACACAGCGGTAGCTCATGCTCAAGCAAATGGACTAGTAGAAAGGGCCAACAAAAGTCTCATGCACGGTATAAAAACCCGCCTCGGGAGAGAAAGAGCCGGATGGGTAGATGAGTTACCAAACGTTCTATGGGCTTTCCGAACTTCGCTAAAAACAAGTAACGGTGAAACCCCCTTCAGCCTCACATACGGCAGCGAGGCAGTTATTCCGGCCGAAATTGGAATGCCCACGCACCGCACCATGCTCTACAACCCGGAAGACAATGAAGAGCAGCAGCGTCTGAACCTTGATTTGTTACAAGAAAGACGAGAGATGGCGGCTATCCGAGAGGCCAAATATAAGACCAAAGTCGAACAATACTACAACCAAAGGGTCCGTCCAGTGTCTTTCAGAGTAGGAGATTTTGTTTATCGAAGAAATGAGGCTAGCCGAGTCGAAAACCAAGGAAAGTTGGGACCTAATTGGGAAGGCCCATACCGGGTCGTCGAGGGCTATGACAACGGCTCGTACAAACTCCACACGATGGAAGGCCGAGAGGTACCTCGGACATGGAATGCAATGAATCTACGAAATTGTTTCTTATAAAATCGGTACGCCATATATAGTATTTCAATAAATAAGAACAACTTTCCGATATAAAATTGTGTGATGCTCTAATGATGTGACGATAAATTCATCGGATTGTGGAAAACACTCCCTCCCTCGTGAGTGGATCGTGAAATCACTCCGGATTATAATTTCATCGGATTGTGGAAAACACTCCCTCCCTCGTGAGTGGATCGTGAAATCACTCCGGATTATAATTTCATCGGATTGTGGAAAACACTCCCTCCCTCGTGAGTGGATAGTGAAATCACTCCGGATATCAATTTCATCGGATTGTGGAAAACACTCCCTCCCTCGTGAGTGGATCGTGAAATCACTCCGGATTATAATTTCATCGGATTGTGGAAAACACTCCCTCCCTCGTGAGTGGATCGTGAAATCACTCCGGATATCAATTTCATCGGATTGTGGAAAACACTCCCTCCCTCGTGAGTGGATCGTGAAATCACTCCGAATTATAATTTCATCGGATTGTGGAAAACACTCCCTCCCTCGTGAGTGGATCGTGAAATCACTCCGGATATCAATTTCATCGGATTGTGGAAAACACTCCCTCCCTCGTGAGTGGATCGTGAAATCACTCCGGATTATAATTTCATCGGATTGTGGAAAACACTCCCTCCCTCGTGAGTGGATCGTGAAATCACTCCGGATATCAATTTCATCGGATTGTGGAAAACACTCCCTCCCTCGTGAGTGGATCGTGAAATCACTCCGGATTATAATTTCATCGGATCGTGGAAAACACTCCCTCCCTCGTGAGTGGATCGTGAAATCACTCCGACCAATATATCAAGCAGTTATACGAAATAACAAACAAAATATATATCCACTCTGATTTCATAACGTTCGGTCAATCCATAACAACGGTGCAAACGACTAAAGATTACATTCTTGCGAAAGAGACAACAAACGCATAGCTATGTTCATTCATCGGAGGATGCAAAAAATGACATCGGTTGCAAATAGTACACTACAAATATTTAAGCTAAAAATATTGTTCATATTACATTTATCTAAGATAAGCAGCAAAAAATATATATATATATATATATCAAGGGCCCCCGCCGGGAACATCCTTCACTCCGGACGAACTTCCAGTGGTTTGAGTCGCTAACGCTCCAACGGTACTCGGCTTTGAAGGTGGGAGATCAGGAAAGAGGTTCATGAGGTCACCTAATGGAAGGCGAGCGGAATCCGCGAGCTTCTTAATGTAAGGGTATTGAGCCTCAAATAGTTTGTTGTACTCGGTTTTCCAAATATTTGGCGCCTCCACATTAAGTTTCTTAAACCGAGGCAAAAACTTTGCGACATCCTCTTCCTTTCGCTCATATCGAAGGCCGTCCAAAAACCCAGCAGAATAAGACAAGCCATAAACTTTCCCCATGCTCTTCTTGTACTCATGACTCTCAAATAGCCTTCGGCAAGCCGCAGGAATTAACTCTTTCACAGTGTTATGCCGAATCGACTCCGATACACTGACTTCTTCCGCCAACTCCGCCTTTTGCTCCTCCAACTGCTTCACAACCTGATTCGACTCTTTCAACTCCCGCTCCAACTCCCTAATCCTGTCCGCCTGACCTCCGGCCACTTTCCTCCAGTCATCCCTCTCCTTCTGCATATCGGCCAGCTGGTCAGAAAATCCTTCCTCCCGCGTCAATGTGGCTTCCCGCTCAGTCGCCATTTGCTTCTGCAACGCTTCAACCTCTCCCATAGCACGATCATACTTCCCAATCATAGCTATTCTCCCTTGCTCAGCAACCTGTTGGCCGTGCTCCAACTCCCTTACTCGCGTGATCATCCCAGTAAAACGGCGCAACACTTCCGCTTGCGTCACAATCCCATTCGCGGACTGAACATACGAGCAACGAATCAGTCGGCTGGTAGTTAACTCCTCCAGTGCGGCCTGCTCAGCCGGAGTCGCAAGATGTGACAGCATCTCTTGACATGCTCTGTAAGAATTTAACCGGACGTCCTTGGTCAACGACCATGCCGGGACAAACAATTCCCTCCCGGAAGAGCCCTCATCTGCGTTTGATTAACTTCAACTTTAAAAAAATATATATATAATAATAATAATCAAAAGAACCATAAAGAAAAACTCGTATACCTCTCGCCAATGAATGATCTTCGGATACAGGAGAAGAATCCTCAGGGTGCGCGGACAGATCTACACGAAATATGTATATATAATAAAAAAAAAAGAGAAGAAAAAGAAGACGCGAAAGACCTAACAGACAAGTATTCCTTACCATGATCCGGAGGCGTTTGATGCTGCGGGTGGCTCTCCTCGGTCGGTTGTCTCTCGTCCGGAGGCTGCTGACCATTACCAGTCTCATCATTCCCCCCCCCTCTTGATTCGCGGCACCTCCTTCACCATCCACCACTTCGTCAACATGAATCACACCCTGTACGATAACCTCTCCAGGAGTGACCTTAGAAACATTCCCAGTTGAACCACCCTCACCCGCGTTGCTCCCAGACTGTTTCCTTGGTCTCTTCCTCTTCTTCTCCGCAGCAGAAGATTCTTCGGCACTCCTCTTCGACCCTGCCTGCTCCACCACACTCTTTTTCCTCTCATTCTCCTGCCTAGCGGCCAAAACACCAGGGTCCGCCCTCTCAACGGTCTTTTGATGAGAAGTCTTTTCAGGAACGGAAGTCCCCGGTACCAACGGAGCCGCTGTCCTATCCACCCTTTCACTACCTTCCGGTAGAAGCCCACCCTTACTAACTTCTGTCGTAATCTTGATCGGAAGTTCCAGATATTCAGTCATTGTTAGCACTACAAGAAACAAGAGAGGAAGGAAGGTAAAGATCAAATGCAAGATGGCAGGTTATATAAAAATTTTCTTTTATATATATAATGTGGTATTACCCTTGCCCCCGGCATCCTTTATAACAAGCTCATACCCGGGATACTCAGAAACTTTAGATAAACCGGTCATCCACAAAAGGCCGACGGAGGGTTGCCTAAGGGGAATAACTTTTGCAGCAACCCGTCTGGCATCTCTTTCAGAATAAGTCTCAGGGAAGTCATCCGTAATCTTAGAATCTCTATGTCTCCAAGGCATGGCATTCGGAATAGCTCTCCGGTCTATCAGGAAAAAATGATTTTTCCAGTTCTTCAGCCCACTAAGCACCTCCTTAAAACATTTTTTAGACCTCCGACCCGTCCGGTTCTCAAATGAAAACCAATGCCCTTGCTTGCAGAGTCTATAGAAAACCCGGAACAATGGAACGGTCGGTTGTACATCCAAACTATAGCACCGGATCTCAAACATGGTCACCCTATTCAAACCTATCGGTACAATTTGAGAGATGTGTACTCGGAAATACTCTATTACCGCTAGCAAGAAATTCGAAAACGGAATTCGTACACCTCCGGTTCTCAACTGCTGAACGTAAACACCTATTTTATCAACCGGCAATCTATCCATCGTCATACCATCCGGCGGAAGCGTGGGACGCAGATCCGCCGGAATCCCAAACTCCCCTACCACCCTATCTAGGTCTCCTTGCGTCATTCTAGAAGTATGAATATGCATATCGCATTTAGGGATAATCCTATCGGCGGAAGGCCCGGACATATTGCCTAAAGGGGGATTATTTGAAGTACTCATCCCTGCGGTTGTCAGTAAAGGAATGCCGAGGAATATATATTACAAAGCTAAGAAAACAAAACGCACCTCACAAGAACAATCGGAGATGCAAGTTGAAATCTTCCGAAAGCAAGATAGATACACACAGTAAAAAGTAAAAAGAATGAGGAAGCGATAAGCGGTATATATAGGGCAGACCTGGAAAGAAGCGAAACGTCGAATCAACCTGTCAGTCGCTAACGTGGCAAACTCTGGGATGTTAGATCTCTGGTGCAAAGGATACGCGTGGCAGACAGCTGTCTAACATACACTAAAATATTTTTATATTCGGCCCATGGGCCTGGGTTCCACGCAGCCCACTAGAAACTAACAGACTAACCCTCTTACCCGAACCAACACCCATGACCCGGATACACAAAAAGGACAACTGATCGCCCGTAAAGCACGGCAGGACCAAAGTTATTTAAGTATTGCACCATCGACTAGGGGCCGATGCTACAATACTGGGGGGGACATGTTGGTGTATGTGCCCGGAGATGATTTTGCGCGAGAAGATAGTGTTAAAGTATTACACCATCGGTCTCCAACCGATACTACAATACTGGGGGGGACATGTTGGTGTATGTGTCCGGACGCCATACTTCGTCCGGATCATGCTTCGGTGTCCGGACGCCACGGTTAGTCCGGACTGGTATCTCACCTTCGGACGCACAGACGGAACGTCTACCACGTGGCCTGACACCTACCTGCTAAGTCAGACATAGGTCAACGCACAAGTTCCAAGGTAAACAGGTACAGTAGATGTGGGTAGTATAAATACCCACATCTCATTCACAATAGAGACTTACTTTTTACACCTACTACTGTTACTCTCACATTACTATTCATATTATCCAATACTCATCCTCACGCCGGAGGTTGGTCCTGGGATAAAACCCGGGGCGAGCCTAACGCGTGTTCTTCTTGTGTGTAGGAGTGAACGGAGTCCGGAGGATCCCATCCGAAGGACGAAGTTTAGAAGTGGGGCCTACCCGCAAGGTTTTACTTCAACAGCACCAAAATAAGACTAGCACGTGATGTGTTCGCCGTACGAACAGTGGACGATGCCAAGCTTTCGAGTGGGCTCATGGGTACAGGTGCATTTGCTGTTATCATTTTATAAGCCACTGAGTAATCAATAGTGCTTTCGGCTTCCATGCATGTCTTAGCCATAGTTTGAACCGCGACTTCTGGGTATGCACCGACTGCTGTTTCTCCACTGACCACTGAGCATGATACAGTCGGTCCCATCAAGGACTGCATTTGCAACATCTGTGGCTTCTGCTCGAGTTGGTCTTGGCCCTTGGGGACTTGATCATTGACTCAAGCATCTGTGTCACGGTTATGACAGGTTTCCTTTAAGGTTGCATTTGTAGACCATGAGTTTTTGTACGAAGAATATTTTCTCGATCGGGACTTGCATACCAAGGTCGCCTCGAGCCACCATGAAGCCGTCGGTGTTGGCTAGTATTTCATCAAAATAGGAAACGCCTTCTTTATTCTCAACCTACATAAAATCCTTTTTTAGGATATAAATACAAGATATATACACATGTAACAATGGGTCGATTTAGATCGTCTTTTATTAGAGTGGGTCAAATGGGTAAAAAAAAATATATATCAAAATTACGTGTAGTATACTTCGGGTCAATGTTGTTGATCCACGTGTACTAAAAAAATTGCTCGTTTTGACCTGCGACCTATTCCGTGATTTTGTCCTTCTTTAAAACAAATACAGTTAAAGACATAAGCAAGAAAAACAACACCTTTGAAATGAAAACATTGTTTTCAACACGTTCTCCAAGCAATTTCCAAATCTCAACAAGATCCGAACCTTTTCGGACAAAAGACAAAACAATCATATTAATCTTGTTAGGAACACTCCATTTAAGGATATATCTTATTTCTTTCACCAAGTGTCCATGTGTTCTCACATCGACAATGAACCAACCCCTTTTCAGTGTCACAAGAAAGAACAGTGAACGTAATGGTCCCATCTGAGCATAGTATGGAGCTTCCTGGTTTCACATCATGAGCTAACTTTTTGAAGCTCATACATATCATCTTCTCATCACTTTTGATGGAGTATTCTGTTGAGATTGTGATCTCTTCACCTTGTGTTACCTTTATGGGCTTTCCATTTTATACAAATTAACACTTTTTGTGTTCATCAATGTTATATATATGTTTCTTCGTTCATCAGTTCATCGTATAGTACGTTTTACGCTAACAAGTTTATATACTTTAATCTTGATCCTTAACTCAAATATCACACTTCACACACAATGACTTTATTGATGATTCACATATATTCTCACAATTGTTTCAATATCATTCTTGTTCACGTGTCTTTACGAACAGCATTTTAGTTTTTTTTTATAAATCTTAGGTTTAATAAAAAGGGATCCATTAAAAGACAAACAATGTATAAAAGAGAAAATAGAAATTATGTGACTGCGTTTTTGAGCAACTTTTGTTAAAACTTGTATGAAGTTTTTAGTCCCACATGGGTTGAAGACAATAAGTGTTGCTTGATTATATATTGTGGTGTAAATGGTTCATATAACCAGCTGATATTGGTATTATGTAGTCGTATCTTCTTTTTCGCGGAAACCAGTTTGTTACCGTGGACTAAAACCACATTCGGCTAATCAATACAAGTTGTCAGCTTTTTGAGTATACTCATTACGGCTAACATAATTCTTTTATCTTTTTGTGACTTTGGTGATTGTTAGGCTACAAGGAGTGGTGACTTTTAACCCTCCAACCCTCCCAAATTTTAATCAATCATCTCCCTCCACCTCATTTCAACCCTCCAACCCTCAATCCAACCTTTTTACTGGCGCCCATCACTTTCAACCCTCCCAAATATTTTTCTAAATATTCATAATTTTTCCTTCAAAATTATAAATTTACAAAATTAACCCTTCCAATACTAAACAATTATATAAAACAAACAAACATTTTATTCATAACTGAAATTAAAAGTACAATTCATAAAACACATAAACATTTTATTCATAACTGAAAACAAACTACATAACTTAATCTTCCGGGTCATCGAGGTATGGTAAATCTTGAGACGCCACATGCTCCGTAAGATCAAATTGAAGACGATGATGGATGTGTTCATCTAGTAACTCCGGTAGTGTGTTATCGTCATAAACGGGTTGCACCGGCGGATCCATTATATGAGTCCCTGATATTGCCCTCCCGTCATCTTTTATAATCATGTTGTGCAATATACAACACGCATAAACGATGTTAGTGATCTTTTCGATGGTCGTTTGACGGATCTTGCGATTCAGAATACCCCATTTTGACTTAAGAACACCAAAACATCGTTCGACATCTTTTCTTGCCGACTCTTGAACTTTCTTGAATTTCTTTTCCTTCGCTTCAGTCGGATATGGGAATGCTTTGACATGAGTTGAGTACCTAGGATAAATTCCGTCGGTAAGAT
The DNA here is from genome assembly GCA_021014915.2 of Artemisia tridentata subsp. tridentata. Taxonomy (NCBI): domain Eukaryota; kingdom Viridiplantae; phylum Streptophyta; class Magnoliopsida; order Asterales; family Asteraceae; genus Artemisia; species Artemisia tridentata. The sequence continues at coordinate 213,009,048 of CP139505.1, forward strand.
AATATCCCTGTTTGTAGTTACGCCCGTTGACAACGAATGATGAGTCGGGAGCCGTTCCATTTCGCTCCCTAAGATACAAGGTCGATTGATTCAAAACGTTGACATCGTTAAGCGACCCGGGAGGACCAAAAAAAGTGTGCCAGATCCACAAATCTTGTGAAGCAACGGCTTCAAGCATAATTGTCGGGTATGGATACCTCCCACTCTTGTATTGCCCTTTCAAATGTTTAGGACAATTTTTCCAAGGAAAATGTGTACAATCAAGGCTACCTAACATTCCCGGAATCTTGTGTCTTCGTTCATGTGCCTCGTACAAGCGTGCAACGTCGTGACTAGTAGGCTTACGTAAGAACTCACGCCCATATATCTGAATGACCGCGGTGCAAAAATGATCAAGGCATTCGCGTGACGTTCTCGCTGCCATGCATAAATAGTCGTCAAAGTTATCCGGAGGGTTGCCCGTTGCGAGTTGTTGAATTGCGGATGTGCATTTTTGTAGAGCCGTAAAGCTCTTTTTCCCCCTACCATCTGCACCCTCTTGAAAATACTCGAACCTCTGCTCAATATCACCAACAATTTGTAAAAGCAACCTTTTTGACATCCGAAACCTCTCACGAAACAAAGACGGGCCAAACTTCGGTTCGTCAATGAAATAGTCACGCATTAGTGTTTCTTGTGCTTCTTCCCGAAACCGCTCGATATAGGTTCGAGTTTCGGTAGTGCTTGCCGTGTCTTCTTCGAGCTCGTCAACCACGGCGCACAAAAAAGGTAGCGTACTACCCGTGGATAAGTCCGGTAAGATGGGTAATTGTATCGGGGGCAAAAAGGAAGAAGAAGATGATGATGATGATGATGACATTTTTTTTTTTTTGGTTTTTATTTGTGTTTCAGTGTGTTTTTTTGGTTTGTATTTGTGTTTGAGTGTGTTTTTTTTTTGGTTGTTATTTGTGTTTGTGAGTGTTCGGATTAAATAGGCAAAGCAAGGACCAACTGTGTTTCTTTTCTTTCACACGCTCCCCCATTTGCAACGTTCGAAAAGTACTCAACGTTCACATTTTCTTTCAAACCGCAGCGAGCTTCTTACCCGAGGATGGAACCCGCCTGCCCAGCCCGCCTAGGCGGCGGCGGTGTTCCCATCCAACCCGAGCAACCCGCTGGCCTACCCGAAGCCCACTCCTTGTAGCCTTATGTTTACTTTCAAACTTAAACCAATCAAAATGAAATTGAAAACAGATAATATTCAAACATAAGTAAACATTAACAAAGCAATAAGTATTAAAATCACAAGTATTCTGAATTAGTAGGAAAGCGTGGGCATATTCCAACCTCTTGATGATGTATTTGTTAGTTTTTGTGTATAAATATTAATATACGTATGTCCGGTTTCGAACCCGAGGCTCGGGATTGCACACAATAACGTGAGAGTTTCAATGATGAATAATTAAATATATTTCATTATATTTATTTATTCATTTCACCAATAAAAACACTTAACGACGGTTAGGACTTAACGGGGTTTTAACTAACGACCGTTAAAGGACTAATTACGTAAAATAGGAAAGAAGGATCTAGAATCCCATACTTGGGAGAAAATTCGGCCGAACCCTCGTTAGGGTTTAGGTTGATCGATTTTTTGGAGTAGGCAACAAGCAAAGGAAAAACTATAAATACCATTCATTGTGTTTTAGTTTTTCACTAATCTTGAATCCCAAAAAGCCTAACTTCTCTTCTTCTCCTTCTCCTTAGCTTAAGAACCGATCGACTCTTTTATTCCCACTAGGGAATTCGATCCAAGTAAAAGCTTTGCAAGTATTTGGCTTGTTGGTGATCAAGAACCTAGCTTTTCTCATTGAAACGCTATCATTACGTGTGTACAGGAACGAGTGACAAGCTTCCTTTAGCTTGTGATCTTGGTGTTGTTCGATTCACATATAATCCCTATTAGGGTTTATAACTTGTTCTTGTTCAAGAGATTCCTTGTTCTTGCTAGGAATCATTAAGGTACGTGTCTTATTTAATTTAATTAATTACATGTTCTTGTAGATCTATTCCGCTGCGTGCTTTTGATGATACTATGTGTTTATGATTTATTTATAGTTCACATATTCCAACAGTGGCATCATGAGCCTCGTTTAAGAACTTGTAATTAATTACTTAAACCTAAAAATTGGATCTTGTAGAGATTACATGCAATTATAATTTTAGGGTTTGTTAAATTTTATTATAAACCCTAACATGGGTCGATTCCCATTAATTAAAAATTAGGGTTTTAGGTTTTTAATTAAAACTTGAGAAACCCTAGGATTGCATGAAAATTTTTAGGAATTAATTAGTAAGTACCGTATGTGATGTTACTAATTAATTAGATACGTACATGAGATATTGACATAATAATATGGAATGCATGATTATGTGATCAATATGGGATCCATGACAAATCTTGCATATTTGTCATGGTATGTTTTGTATGTTGTATTGAATTATTTGCTACATGATTTAAATAAATCTCAAATTGGGGAAGACCTCAATATATATTAATTAATAAGTTATGTGCAATGTGGTATCTAACTAACTAAAACTTACGCGGCCAAATTATTTGGCGTCTGTGGACCATTGGGCACAATGAGCTCGAAAACCAATGGGAGTTTTGTTAGTTACATACATTTAAAAATTTCACATAGAATTAATATTAGGATTTATTGAAAAAGGTTTGCATGTGGCTATATGATATCGTGGATGATCATATATTTGTTATTATGTGTTTATTTATTTTTGTAATTACTTGATCTTTTGTGTTTAATATTATGATGGATTGTAAACTACAAAAGAGGGTAATTTTTCATAATAAAAATAAATAAGACTAATAACTATGAAACCTTTTGTAGTAATTTTATTTATTGCCAAGTCTTATGTGCCGACAGTGGTTCGCTTCGCACGGTAATTTGCTCCCAGGCGAGACTAGCAATAATAAATTTACTACATTAATTGTTTTAGCAAGAAAATCATATTTTTTTAGTTGATTGATTGCGACTGTACTAAGTGGTCGAAGCGGCGGACCTAAAATTGGCAAACTAAAAAGTGGGTTCTAGTTGGTACGCATTAAATTGTGACCTTAGAGGGGCACGGTTTTAACCAGCTTCGGCGGCTGTCGTCCCTACGCCCGCCTGTGCGTCAATTTTAGACTTACCAAGTACACCACGATAAATACGAAGCATCTTAAGGCAATGTTGTAATTTGTTCAACGCCTCAATTAAAAGATTTGATGATTTGAGCTACGAATGAGTAAACGATTTTGTTTTTGAAAACATATATGATACAAAGATGAATGCATGACATCTTTGTACATATTTTTTGATTTAACACATCAAAATTTTATTACCCTTATAAATTTAAGTTAAATGCCACCCAACTACAAAAAGGAACACCTAAGGTTTCATCCTACATCACTAGCAGCCAAAGCTGAATGTTGATGTTCAAAGGGTGGTCATCTAAGGGTAAATTGAGTACTTTATTGCTAGCAGCCAAAGCTGAATGCAATAAACTGACGTCAATTTACTGTTTCTTGAGTTGGTTAACTTAATTGGGCACTTTCATTACTAGCAGCCAAAGCTGATGTAATGGAACGGCGCCAAGGCATAAAGAATTGGGGATGAAACATGCTTACATTTTGCAATTGATGTTGGCAATATAATGTAAGTCCCAAGATTTCTAGGAATTGCAATTGACATTGGCAATTGGGTGATCCCGTACCTTATTGAGCACTTTCATTGCTAGCAGCCAAAGCTGATGTAATGAAACGGCGTCAATTAGGATCCTAGTTTTCAGTGGAAATTAAATGGTTTTTTAACCAATGGGTGTTTAATTTTCATGAAATGTTTATTATCGAAAGTACTAACTTTTGAACTTTTTTCTGTAGAAATGGCCCAACCCGGAAACTCGTCAAACTTAACCTCTTGTTTCAAGATGATGCTTGAAAAAGAGAAATTGACTGGGACTAAGAATTTTAACGATTGGTATCGCAATCTAAGGCTTGTTCTTAGGATTGCCAAACGTTCTGAATGTCTTACTGAGGACCTTCCGGTTGCTCCTCCTGCAAACTCGCCTAATGAAATACTTAGGGAGTTCAATGAAGCCTATGACAAGCACAATGATGCGGCTTGTCTCATGCTATCGGGAATGGACACTCAACTGGTTAAACAGTTTGAGAAATATGGCCCGAAAAACATGATTGATGAACTGACACGTATGTTTCAGAAATCTCCTATGGCTGAATTGTATGATGTACTTGACAACTTGGGCAAGTGCAAGCAGGACGCAAAAACACCCGTAAGTGATCATGTGCTTGAAATGAAAGGTTACCTTGACCAACTAGATGCACTTAATTGCGGGTATGTGGAAGACGTTAAAGTTGGCCTCATCAACAAATCCCTCAATGAGGAATTATATGGTGACTTCGTGCGCAACTTTAACATGCATTGCAAGGGGAAGACATTTTCTGAATTGCATGCAATGCTCATTGAGCATGAGAAGGGACTCACTAAGAAAGCTCCTACACCTGCTGTTATGGCAATAAGAGGTGGTAGAGTAGCTAAGCCCGGTAAACCGAAACAAGTGAACAAGAAAGGAAAGGGCAAAGCTGAGAAGGGCAAGCAGATTGTGACCTATCAGCAAAAGCCAAAGAAGTAGAATCCTCCTCCCAAGAAGGATCATCCTAAAAAGGATACGGCTGCTTGTCACCACTGCAATACTCCTAGACATTGGAAGAGGGACTGTCCACTGCTACTTGAGGAGTGTCGCAAGAATAAGAATGCCAAGGCTGGGCACGGCGCCAGCACTTCAGGTATTTTTATGGTTGAATTGTTTTCTTTTCCTCGTAAGCAAAATGCCTGGATATATGATACAGGATGTGGTACTCACATTTGTAATACATCGCAGGGGCTTAGAGGAGCGAAGAAGCTGAACTATGGGGAATGCTACTTGTACGTGGGAAATGGAATACGTGCAGCAGTAGAAGCCATAGGGACTTTTGAGCTAGTTTTACCTTCTGGTTTAATATTAGTTTTGAACAATTGTCATTACGCACCTTCTATTGTTAGAGGTGTCGTTTCAGTTTCTTTGTTATTGGATTTGGGTTTTAAGCATACTTTTAATGATAATGGAATTTCTGTTTCTTTAAATTCTATTTTTTACTTTAATGCTATTCCATTAAATGGTGTGTTTGAAATTGACATGGAAAACCATGTATCCAATAAAAATAATTCAATGTATAGCATCGGAAATAAGAGAGTCAAGTCTAACTTGGACTCGTCTTATTTATGGCACTGCCGTCTTTCTCACATAGGCAAGAATCGCATGGAAAAGCTGCAACATGATGGGCTTTTGAAAAATATCAATGATGATTCAGTTGATAAATGCGAGTCTTGCATATATTGGAAGATGACAAAGAAACCTTTCCATAGCAATATGGAGAAGGCTTCAGATCTACTTGGATTGATACACACGGACATGTGTGGTCCACTTAGACATGTGTCTAAACGTGGTGCTGTCTACTTCTTGACCTTCACGGATGACTATAGTCGTTATGGTTATGTTTATTTACTTAAACATAAACATGAAGTCTTTGAGACATTCAAGGTCTTTAAAAATGAAGTAGAATTACAACTCGGAAAGAAGATTAAGGCACTTCGATCCGATCGTGGTGGTGAGTACTTAAGCCAAGAGTTTAAGGATTATCTGGGTGAGTGTGACATTGTGCAACAACTCACTTCTCCTTATACGCCACAGCAAAATGGTGTATCTGAAAGGAGAAATCGTACCTTGTTAGATATGGTACGATCCATGTTTAATCTTACAACTCTTCCCTTATCCTTTTGGGATTATGCTCTTGAAACAGCTGTTCACGTGTTGAATAGGATTCCAACTAAGAAGGTTGATAAGACTCCATATGAAGTATGGACTGGAAAAGCTCCCAACTTTTCTTACTTAAAGGTCTGGGGTTGTGAGGCGTTTGTTAAACGTGACTCACCTGACAAACTCCAACAAAGATCTGTTAAGTGTATCTTCGTAGGATACCCTAAGGAAACAAAGGGTTACTACTTTTACTTCCCACCTGAGAATAAGGTCATCGTAGCTAGGTACGGTGAATTTCTTGAGGATAATCTAATATCTCAAGAATTTAGTGGGAGAGTGTATGATCTTGAAAATGATCATGAAGATACGTCACCTTCTGAAAGCACTAACACACTTCCTGTGGAACCTGAAAGTTTAGGTCCTCCACCTGAAGTAGAAGTGGTACCCATCCGTAGATCTTCAAGATCTACAAAGGCTCCTGAACGCCTATGTTTAAGCATAGACGATGAGGAAACTTTTCTATTGGATCACATTGATGAGCCAACTAGTTATAAGGCTGCCATTAATAGTCCTGAAAAGGAAAAATGGCAAGTAGCCATGGATGGGGAAATGCAATCCATGAAAGACAATAAAGTCTGGATTGAAGTAGATCTTCCACCCAATGCTAAGGTAGTTGGGTGTAAGTGGCTCTTCAAGAAAAAGACTGACATGGATGGCAACGTACACACCTACAAAGCTCGTTTGGTGGCCAAGGGCTTTACCCAAACATATGGTGTTGACTATGAGGAGACTTTTTCTCCTGTAGCCGATATTAGAGCTATTAGGATTCTTATAGCCATAGCTGCCTACTATGACTATGAGATTTGGCAAATGGATGTCAAAACCGCGTTTCTGAATGGTCGCCTAGATGAAGACATCTATATGGCGCAACCTGAAGGTTTTGTAAATCCAGAATTTCCTGAGCGTGTATGCAAACTTCAAAGATCCATTTATGGATTGAAGCAAGCATCCAGGCAATGGAATAAGAAATTTGATGAGGAAATCAAGAAGTTTGGATTTACTCAAAATTTCGATGAGCCATGTGTATACCACAAAGTTAGTGGGAGTAACACTACTTTTCTTGTCCTATATGTCGATGACATATTAATCATGGGAAATCACATACCAAGCCTTAATGAAGTTAAGGAATATCTTGGTAATTGCTTTGCCATGAAGGATTTAGGAGAAGCAGCGTATATCCTTGGAATCAAGATCTATCGAGACAGATCTAAACGGTTAATCGGATTAAGCCAAAGTGCTTACATGGATAAAATATTGAAGAGATTCAATATGCAAAATTCCAAGAAGGGATATTTGCCCATGCAAGTAGATCATGGCTTAAGTAGCGAAATGTGTGCTTCTACACCTGAAGAGGTGGCATACATGCAGAAAGTTCTGTATGCTTCGGCAGTAGGATCTATCATGTATGCTGTTAGATGCACAAGGCCAGATGTGGCATTCGCTCAAAATTTGACCAGTCGTTATTAGCAAAATCCAGGTAATGGTCACTGGCATGCTGTTAAAAACATTCTTAAGTATTTGAGGAATACTAAAGATATGTTTCTTGTTTTCGGGGGAAATCCAGACGTAGAACTGAATGTTACAGGTTTCTGCGATGCGTCCTGGCAAACTGATAAAGATGATACGAAGTCACAAACGGGTTATGTCTTTGTCATAAATGGAGGAGCAGTAGACTGGAAGAGTAAAAAGCAGAGTACAACAACCATGTCTGCTACAGAAGCTGAGTACAATGCTGCATCGGAAGCTGCACAAGAAGCTGTTTGGATAAGGAATTTCATTACGGATCTTGGAGTGATGCCGTCTATTGAATTACCTATAAATGTGTATTGCGACAACTCTGCTGCAATCACATTCGCCAATGAACCTGGAGTTATGAAAGGCGCCAGACATTTTAAAAGAAAGATGCACTATGTTCGAGAACAGGTCGAACTAGGTGAAATCAAAGTACTCAAAGTTCACACAGATAACAATCTGGCTGATCCTTTCACGAAGGCATTACCTAAAGATACGTTTACTCGACATGCTCAGGGTATTGGTCTTCGTTTAGCAGATAGTTTCATGTAAATCTGTTGGATTAGTATTTCGATAGGGACGTGTAAACAATTATTACATTAATGAAATAAAGTGCGGATAACGTTTATTCTCATTATTAATATTTGTGTCATATATTTGCATGTTTAAATCCGTGAATAATTTATTTATTCTAAATAGTCCGTTGTCAATTAATAATATGGGAATATTATTAAACTAAGACAAATGTGAGGATTGGTAGAATGAACTGTAAGGTTGAGACACCAATGTCACATGATATTCAATATTGGATAAATTGAATATAGGACTTATCCCAAATACATGATTATACTTTATGGATCATAGTCATTAAGTATATCATGGATATTTATCCTCAGACTTGAGATGACAGATAATTGCCGAGGATGTAGCTTATTTTCTGTAAGATAGTCTAACGCTAACCGTAAAAGGTAGTTATAAGGGCTATTTTCAGAAATGATGCGAAATTCAAGGGTTATGCTCGCAGTCAATAAGGGATTTGTTCCTTCAACTTTGTGTTGAAGTTTAATACTGCTTGGCCACTCGTAGGATTGACAAGATGTTTGCGTGCGCACGCCCAAAGTCTATATGGAAGACGTTCAGATGTTTTGGTAATCTTGTTCAATTATGCATAAACGAGAAACTAAGTTAATTATGGAATGATAAAGATCCATATCCAAATTAACGCGGTATTAGTAACAAAAGGATAAGTATGATGATTAATTTCATCACGTGGTTTTTCCAGGAGAACCACAAACTCGGATCGAGATGGGGGCATTGGGAAGGTAAAGCTAGGCTGACCCATGTCATTACTATATTAATGTTTATCCAAGTGGGAGCTGTTAGTTTTTGTGTATAAATATTAATATACGTATGTCCGGTTTCGAACCCGAGGCTCGGGATTGCACACAATAACGTGAGAGTTTCAATGATGAATAATTAAATATATTTCATTATATTTATTTATTCATTTCACCAATAAAAACACTTAACGACGGTTAGGACTTAACGGGGTTTTAACTAACGACCGTTAAAGGACTAATTACGCAAAATAGGAAAGAAGGATCTAGAATCCCATACTTGGGAGAAAAGTCGGCCGAACCCTCTTTAGGGTTTAGGTTGATCGATTTTTTGGAGTAGGCAACAAGCAAAGGAAAAACTATAAATACCATTCATTGTGTTTTAGTTTTTCACTAATCTTGAATCCCAAAAAGCCTAACTTCTCTTCTTCTCCTTCTCCTTAGCTTAAGAACCGATCGACTCTTTTATTCCCACTAGGGAATTCGATCCAAGTAAAAGCTTTGCAAGTGTTTGGCTTGTTGGTGATCAAGAACCTAGCTTTTCTCATTGAAACGCTATCATTACGTGTGTACAGGAACGAGTGACAAGCTTCCTTTAGCTTGTGATCTTGGTGTTGTTCGATTCACATATAATCCCTATTAGGGTTTATAACTTGTTCTTGTTCAAGAGAGTCCTTATTCTTGCTAGGAATCATTAAGGTACGTGTCTTATTTAATTTAATTAATTACATGTTCTTGTAGATCTATTCCACTGTGTGCTTTTGATGATACTATGTGTTTATGATTTATTTATAGTTCACATATTCCAACAGTATTCCTAAACTCTTACGCTTGTTGCAATAAGTAGTTACAAAATCTTAGCGTAGTATCAACTAATTGCTTGAGTTCATATTGGTAATATTGTCTCAGCTTTTCTATATATTCCATGACGATAGTATTCTCAATATCGGCTCGTGCATCACGTTCAAGAAGATATTTATTATTGAACTCATACGATGATTTCACATAAAACTCAATATCATATTCCCTGGTACTCATTGGCAATTGATATGCACTCTTTGTTACTAATAACGATGTACAACGTGACAAGTGCCGGACTTAGCAGATTGACCAACCCGAATATAACAGCTAGTATTGAAGCCAGACAATCGTCACCACAATCACCCATAATAATTCCTATAAAATAAAAAAATAAAAAAATGTCAATTTATTGTCTGGTGCAAGTATTTTAACTAGGGTATTCACTATGCAACATGATTTGGCTATTAATATATATACTAATAGAGATTTATGATGTGACACTAATTATTTCTCTTAACTCCTTTATCAGTCTCTAACTCGTTGAAACTAAAATAGATTCAAAGTCGAATTATGCATATGTAGATAATCCAAGACTGGATTTAAAGACCTTAGAAACTCGACTCGATGAACATTTATAACGAGGTGGTGCGCCCGCGCGTTGCCGCGGGATTTTTTTTATTCAAGTTTCTAAAAAAAAAAAAAAAAAAAAAAAAAAAAAAAAAAAAAAAAAAAAAAAAAAAAAATACTGTAGCTACAGTACACTGTGGTACTGTTCATCCAGCCCGCCCCGACCCGACCCGCCCGACCCGACCCGGGCTAAATGGTTTCTACAGTGGCTAGGCAAAAAAGGGTGGGGCAACAAAGCCCGGTAAATGTAAATATGTATAATACATAAGCAACAACAATAACAAGGGATCGGACATGCGTTGAATGACACACACCCTCAACTAAAACTGTAATTTTGCCTATCGATATAAAACTGTAATTTTTTATTTTTCATTTTTTATTTTATTTTTTTATTTTTTTTGAAAGGCATGATAAACTAAGATTTAGCAAGAGATTCAGAACAAACAGGACCCAAAGTCAAACAAGTAAAGTCTTCCATCAAGCTACAGCATCCAAGAAAGTTCCAAATACACTTCAAAGTTCAAAGTATAAAGAAGCTGCTAGGAGATGTAGTTGTATTTATTCTTAGTAGTTAGCTTGTTATTAGTTAGTACTCATAATGTAATTGCGTTCTTAGATAGTTTGACTTTGACTTTTCTGTGTATAAATACTTTCACTTTGTACCCATTTAAATTTTAGTGGAAAATAATAAATCTTGCCCACCCAAATCCATTCCTCAATAGTTACATCTAATCTAATAACGAATTATATATCAAGGCATGCATAGGAATGGAAACACTTAGATAGGGTATGCACGTGCATACCCTCTCTTCAAGCTAGATCCGCCCCTCCCTCTATGAATAGATTTTTTTTAAGAAAAGAGAAGGGCTTACTGATGTTTTTAAACCTGGTTTGGGTACGGGTATCGGGTGCATGTATTCGACTAGTTCTAGTTCAAACTCGCACCTAAACCCAAACATTGATATACTTATGAACTGTAATTGAGCTCATTATCGTAGCTTTAGAAGAAAACCAATGTATTAAAATAAGAGTATTTGATTAGACTCTCGTATCTTTTGAGTTTGTACCATCTTTTGCCAAAATTTGTTGTCCCACATTGGTTGAAGACTATAAATTTTACTTGGTTATATATATTGTGGTGCAGATGGTTCGTATAACTTGATAGTAGCCTTATGTAGTCTAAGAGGGTTACGATAGCTCCTAGTATACAAGATATAGGATCCATTATAACCCATCTTCCACTGAGTAAGACCAGTTGTCGGTTTTTTTTAATCGAACGCAATATAAACCAAAACAAAATCACCTTTTAAAGAGTTAATTGCAAAAATCGTCCTTAAAGTTTGACGAAATTGCAGATTTAGTCCAAATACTGAAAAATTGCAAAATATAGTCCTAAAATGAAACTATTTTGCAAAATTTGGTCCCAGCTTTCTAACTCCGTTAACCGGCGTTATCTTTTCAGTTAACAAAAGGCAACGTTAGTCCATTAACCAAACAAGCGTTTGCAACGTTAGTCCTTTTACTAACGGCCGTTTTATTTTTCATTTTTGGTCCTTGTGATTATTATTATTATTATAAAAATTCGAAAAAAATTTTAAAAATTCGAAAAAATTTATAAAAATTCAAAAAATTATAAAAAATCAAAATTTTTTTAAAAATTCGAAAAAACTTATAAAAATTCGAAATTTTTTTAAAAATTCGAAAAAATTTATAAAAATTCGAAAAATTTATAAAAATTCAAAAAATTTATAAAATCCGAAATTTTTTTAAAAATCCGAAAAGCTCGAAAAAAATTTATAAAAATTCTAAAAAATTTATAAAAATTTTAAAAAAACTTATAAAAATTAAAAAAATTTATAAAAATTCGAAATTTTTTTAAAAATTCGAAAAAATTTATAAAAATTCGAAAAATTTATAAAAATTCAAAAAATTTATAAAAATTCAAAAAATTTATAAAAATCCGAAAAATTTGAAAAAATTTATAAAAATTCTAAAAAATTTATAAAAATTCGAAAAAACTTATAAAAATTAAAGAATTCCGATTTTTAATAAATTTTTTTCGGATTTTTAATAAGTAGGAGATAATTGAGTATCAAACTCGGTTTTGAGGGTGTTCATCGGTTCGGTTATTAGATTGTTTTGTTTATTCGGTTTGGTTAAAATTTTTCTGAATAAAATCGAAAACCGAACCGAACCAAATTCAAATTGGATTAAACTGAACCGAAAATCGAATTCAAATTCGGTTCAGTTTTCGTGTTGACCTGAATAACCCGAATTACATAATTTATATTTTTTCGTTTAACTATATAAATTTTTAGCACAACAAAATTTAAACCTTACAAGTAGTTAGAATTTTTATAAATTTTACTAATTTAAAAAAATTTTATAAGTTTTTTCGAATTTTTATAAATTTTTTCGAATTTTTATAAATTTTTTCGAATTTTTATAAATTTTTTCGAATTTTTAAAAAATTTCGAATTTTTATAAATTTTTTTCGGATTTTTAAAAAATTTTCGATTTTTTATAATTTTTTGAATTTTCATAAATTTTTTCGAATTTTTATAAATTTTTTTTTTAAATTTTTATAAGTTTTTTCGAATTTTTATAATAATAATAATAATAATCACAAGGACCAAAAATGAAAAATAAAACGGCCGTTAGTAAAAGGACTAACGTTGCAAACGCTTGTTTGGTTAATGGATTAACGTTTTCATATGCTAACTGAAAAGATAACGCCGGTTAACGGAGTTAGAAAGCTGGGACCAAATTTTGGAAAATAGTTTCATTTTAGGACTATATTTGCAATTTTCCAGTATTTGGACTAAATCTGCAATTTCGTCAAACTTTAGGGACGATTTTTGCAATTAACTCCCTTTTAAACTATGATTCAAGACTAGTTTTATTTTTTTTATTTTTTATTTATTTATTATTATTATTATTATTATTTTCTTTCTGAAAATGACATCTTATATCAAATTTTGGACCACTGATGCCACATATCATAATTCTGTATGCTTGCATTATAATTTTCAACACGATACATATTACTCATGTATTCATGTTTTTGCCTATTGTAAGACGATCAAGTATTTATTGTTAAAACTTATAATTTCCAAATGTATTGCATTACGTAAACTCCAAGAAACTTAGTAAACAACATATAACAACCCAAGTTGATTCTTGAAAAAAGTTGCAAACAATTTATTGTTCGAAAACCTAAGAACAACTATAGAATAAGGTTAAGAAGAAACTTATCAATCAAGCATCGACCGATCACTTGACGGTCACAATCTTGATAACAGATGAGGTCCCGATACGATGCAAAGCCACAACTGCATCACCCTCCTTACAAATCCCTTTAGTTTTTGCGTGTTGCGGTACAAAATAGTGCTTCTTCAGTCGACTCAGTGCTCGAAACTTTACTGGACCCTGCGCACAAAACCAGGACCAAACCCCAGAAAATCAAACTATGTCTAGTTGGTGCATCTTTGCTGGCTGTCCACTCAACTGAATCACTCTTAACTTCTGGGACCACAAGTGACAAAATTGGGACCTGTGACCGGTACTTAGCCACTAGTTTAGCATTACTTCCTCACATGTCAGCAACAAAATAAGACCAGCTTGTGATGTGTTTGGGTACGGGAGCGTTTGCAGTTATCATCTTATAAACAACTGAATAATCAACGGTGCTTGCGGCTTCCATGCATGTATATCTTAACCATGGTTTGAACCGCGACTTCTGGGTATGCACCAGATGTTGTTTCTCCACCAAGCATGACACAGTCTGTCCCATCCAGGACACATTGGCTACATTTATTGCTTTAGCTCGAGGTGGTCTTGGGGACTTGATCATTGACTCAAGTATCTGTGTCGTGGTTACGACGAGTTTTCCTTTTAGGTTACATTTGTAGACCATGAGCTTTTGTGCTAAAAATATTATCTCGATTGGAATTTCCATGCCAAGGTCGCCTCGAGCTACCATGAAGCCGTCGGTGTTAGCTAGTATTTCAACAAAATTGGGAAACATGTAGTAGTATACTTTGGGTCAATGTTGTTGATTCACATGTACTAAAAAAGTTACTTGTTTTGACCCGTGATCAAATGCGCAATTTTTGCACTCTTTAATAGAAATATAAACTTGCCCATTACGAAACATGTTAGCATAAAAACCAATCAACTAAGACAAATTTCAACTGGAATTATAAACACTATTTTCAATAGTTCATAAAGGGCAATCTACGTACTTTGTAGTAGTAACTACTTAATTGAATGACCGCAAAATTCACAAATAGATCTTAAAATTTGGAAACTTTGAAATCGCTCAAGAAACGTAAAAGGGAATTACCAATAATGTCGAGAAATAGACTATTCTTGAAGAGTTTGGAGTCTAATTTATAGTTGGTGTTCCCCTGCCATTTGGTTCGTGAAAGCAATGTGGGATGCAAAATTGCAAACACTATATTTAAAATACCACCCTTCTCTTCTAGACCATTTAGCTTAAACAAAAAGCCAATTTTGTTAGAGTAGAGTTTTGTCTAAGTCGCATCTTATTCATCAGTGTTGATGCTACTGAATGGGCATCAAGTCAATTAAAAAAAGACACACAACTATGTGATTGAAATGGAAAGAAAGAGTTATCTATACTCCCTTATTTAAAGAAGAGACACTAAAATATTACTGTCGATGTGTTTGTTTTATGAACTACATTAATTATCTCATAGCTTTAAAGGAAAAACAATGTATAAAGCGAATTAAAATTATCTGATTAGACTGTTGCTTCTTTTAAGTTTTTAGCATCTTTCGTCAAAATTTTAATTTGTGTCAATTTTTTGTCCCACATTGGTTGATGATAACTAATTTTGCTTGGTTGTATATTGTGGTGTGGATGGTTTAAGCAACTTGGCATTACTATTATGTAGCCGTACATGGTTCTACAGGATGGTAAATATAGATTTAGCAACCTGTAAATAATGTTTGTTATACATACAAGTTGTCAACTGTTTTTTGTAACCCGTTGATAATACGTATGTAGTTAACTTTTTGTCACTTTGATGGTTGTTGATTCAAACCTACTTTATTTGTGAAAATGACATCTTTTATCAAAATTTGGACCACTGATAACCTTGTTATAATATATGAGCTCAAGTTATGTTCACTCGCTAACACACTCTGAACAATCAAATGTATTCATATTGTTGTCTCTTGTAAGATGATCAAGCATTGTTATTTAATTTGTTACTACTTATGATTTCCAAATTCATAGCATAACTTAAACTCCAACAAACTTAGTCAGCAATATTTAACAAATCCAGTTGATTCTTATAACAAGTTGCAAACAATATATTGTTCGAGAACATAAGAACAACCGTAGAACAACGTTCAAGAGTAAATTTGTCATTCGGTCATTGATCGATCAATAGTAGCTCATACATATCATCTTCTCATCACTTTTGATGGAGTAATCTGTTGAGATTGTGATTTCTCGACCTTGTGTTACCTTTATAGGCTTTCCATCTTTTAAAAACCTTGTTCGGATTTCTGGACTCTGAAACAAAATCAAAATTTTATGAAGGTGTGCCTATTTGAGTTCCTCGTTAATCGATATTACAGTCAACACGAAAGGTTAAATCATATTATTACAGTGACAAGCTATCTTTACACTATACAAAGTTTTGAAAACCAAAATGTAAATAAACAATGAATATTGTTAGAGTTTCTGGATATAAATTAATATTTGTATGACCGGTTTCGAACCCGAGATTCGGGATTGCACACAATACGTAAGAGTTTCAATGGTTTGAATAATTAAATATATTTTATATTTATTTATTCATTTCACAAACTAACACTTAACGGTCGTTAGTATTTAACGGAGTTTGTTTAACGGACGTTAAATATTAACTACAAGGACTAAGGATGAAAATAGGGATCAAGAAGGATCTAGAAATCCTTTCTTGTTGCAAAAGTCGGCCGAAAAACCCCTAGGGTTTATGGGACGATTTCTTGGAGTGGGGAACAAGCCAATGGGTGCCTATAAATACAATCCCATTGTATTCATTAATCTCTAATCCTAATTCCAAGCAAACCCTATTCTCTTCTTCTTTCCCTCTTCTTATGGCCGGTCGTACCTCTTCCCAAACACCTTGGGATTGTCGACTTTGCTTCAACAAAAGTTAGGGTTGTGTTTGTGATATTAGAACCTAACTTTTCCCATTGAAACGCTAGTATTACGTGTGTACAAGAACAAGTAACAAGCTTACTTTAGCTTGTGGTGATTTCCCTATTCGACTTATACATAAGTCGATCCATCCCAAAACCCGACTTAGGGTTTACTTTGTTCTTGGTGATCCGGTTTCTTGTTCTTGCTAGAAACCAAAAGGTACGCATCTCTTTTATTATTTAGTTAATTAATTACGTGTTTTGTAGATCTATTCCGCTGCGTATGCTTTGATGTTATATGTGTATGTGTTTATAGTTTTATGATTGACATATTCCAACAGTGGCATCAAGAGCCCGTTTAAAACGTGTAATTAATTACTAAACACATAAAAATTGAATCTTTACATGTTTTAAATAATCTAGGGTTTTATTTTTTTTGTAAACCCTAATTTGCATTAATTATGGGTCGACACCCATGATTAGTTTTAGGGTTTTTGTATTGATAAAAAAAATTGTAAAAACCCTAAGATTACATGTAAAAAACTTTTATGTGTAAAATTAATGAGTACATAGTGATGTCATTAATTAAGAATGCGTACAATATTGACTTGATAATATGTGCTACATGATTATAAGTGCAATATGGGATCCATGACAAAATCTTGCATGTTTTGTCATGGGATATTTTATGTTTAATTGCTACATGTTTTTTTAAGATAAATCTTAAATTAGGGAAGACCCTACTTATAATATATTAATTGTTATGTGCAATGTGGTATATAATTAACTAAAACTTACGCGGCCAAGTTATTTGGCGTCTGTGGTCCATTGGGCACAATGAGCTCGAAAACCAATGGGAGTTTTATTAGTTACATACATTAAAATTCACATAGAATTATTAATCGGATTTATTGAAAAGGTTTGCATGTGGATATATGATATTGTTAATGATCATATACATGTTATTAAGTGTTTGTTTTTTTTTTTGTTTTTTTGTTTTTAATTACTTGATCTTTGTGTTTTAATTATGATGGATTGTGAACAACAAAGAGGGTAATTTCATAAATAAAAATAAATGAACCTAATAACTATGAAACCTTTGTGGTAAATTTATTTATTGCCAAATCTTATGTGCCGATAGTGGTTCGCTTCGCACGGTAATTTGCTCCCAGGCGAGACTAGCAATTAATAATTTACTACATAAATTGTTTTAAGCAAGAAAATCATAAGTGTTTAATTAATTGATGCGACTATACAAAAGTGGTCGAAGCTGCGGACCTAAAATTGACAAACTATAAAGTGGGTATAAGGTTGGTTTCGCATTAAATTGTGACCTTAAAGGGGCGCGTTTTTAACCAGCTTCGGCGGACGTTTGCCCCTCCGCTCGCCTGTGTGTCAAATTTTAGACTTAGCAAGTACACCATGATAAAGTACGAAGCATCTTAAGGCAATGTTGTAAGTTTCTCAACGCCATTAATTAAAATTTTGATGATTTGAGCTTATTAATGTAACGAATGAGTAAACTGTTTAGAAAACATATGATACAAAGATGAATGCATGACATCTTTGTACATATTTTGATTACACACATCAAAAAGTTTAATACCCTTAAATTTAAGTAATATGCCATCCAACTAAAAAGGAAACACCTAAGGTTACATCCTACATTACTAGCAGCCAAAGCTGAATGCTAATGTTCAAAGGGTGGGAGTCTAAGGGTAAATTGAGTACTTTCATTGCTAGCAGCCAAAGCTGATGTGATGAAACGACGTCAATTTACAAGTTTCTTAAGTTGGTTAACTTAATTGAGCACTTTCATTACTAGCAGCCAAAGCTGATGTAATGGAACGGAGTCAAGGCATAAAGATTTGGGGATGAAACATGCTTACATTTGCAACTGAGGTTGGCAAAATAATGTAAGTCCCATGATTATAGGAATTGCAATTGGATATTGGCAATTGGGATAGACCCGTACCTTATTGAATACTTTCATTGCTAGCAGCCAAAGCTGATGTGATGAAACGACGTCAATTTGGATCCTAGTTTTCAGTGAAAATTAAATGGTGAATGTAGTTCACCGTGGGTGTTTAATTTTCTTGAAAAATTTAATTATCGAAAATACTAAAATTGAATTTTGAAAATTCTTTTAATGTATTTAATGCAACGTTAAAACCGTAAACGTGGAGAATTCTTATAGTGGAAAGTTGATCTGCACCCGTAGGGGTCTTTGGATAGAGTCAACTTAACTAAAAAAAAAATCTAGTCTACTTTCCGTGTGAAGAGTGAGACTTAATCCTATTCCTTTTCATGAATGAGAAAGGTATAATAGGAAAATTAGAATTGTCTAAATTCTAAGAAATAACTCATGGCGAATTTCTTAAGAAATTGCATGGTTAGGAGTTATTGAAATTAGACGCTAGACTAATTACCGCAAAATTGGTAAAAGGAAAACTAGAATGATTGATCTAGTTATTGTGCTTTAACCATTTATAGGTGCTACATACCATGATGGGGATGGTAGACCTAATTGAGGAAGAGATTGCATGCCCAATCTTCTCAAGTTAGTTGTATTGATGGAAATTCCATCATTGACAAAGTAGAATACATTCTCTGAGTACTTTAGTATTTATTACGTAAGGGATTGCTCAAAGGTGTAGGAAAGTAAACAGCACGCTATTTGCTTTCACATTTATAATGTTGTCAAATCCAGTGGGAGCATTGTGTTGTAATTACTGAACAATGAGTTCATGTAGTGATCTTTAATTCAGTGGGAGCTACAAGTATTGACATCTTGGTAGTAACCCAGATTATCTCTAGAATCTCTTGAGATGATTACTTTCCAATTATAGACACTTGTGGTATTAAGGATAGTCGTGTACGTTTCCTTACTAGACGAGGTGATTCTATATCTACTAATATCTATGACACAATCATATTAATCACATAAGCAAACGATTGACGTGTTGTTTATCTGATACATTATGTTGTTCCATGCACAAGTGGGAGAAATATTTATTGTGTGCAAGCAACAACATAAAGAAATATGATTTAAAGGTTCCTCTTGACTATAAGGTAAGAGACTAATGTTCTAATGTGTTTTATACACATTCTATTTAATAGAACACTTGGAGTTAATATCTACTTTCATTACTAGATATTAATGACAAGGTAAATTACATACTTTCATTATTAGCAGCCTCAGCTGATGTAATGAAACTATGTTAATTTACAAGTTTCTAAATTAGATAATTATTAGAACAAGTGTCAATATGATAATAAGACTACTTTAAATGTGAATATTTATGTATTGTTGTAATGACATAAATAAATGAAGTAATCTTATACTACTTCATATTTAGATGTTTATGTATTCTTGGAATGACATAAATATATGAAGTAATAAATTAGCTTGAAATAACGATTGAAACATATTGAAGTGTTCATGATTACTTTAGTCATGCATATTTATATTTTTGTATAAAGATATAAATATGAAGTCTTTTATTGCTATAAGACTTATAATAAAGTAAGACGTTAACTTGTTTTTTTTAATTAAGACATATACAAGAAGTTATTGAATTAATTAATGACTTATAACGTACATTGGGATTATAACAGTTTATGTCTTTTTGGTAAGACTTAGAAATTAAGTAGCTTGGGTAAAAAGGCACTTATGTTATAAAGCATGAAATAGGCTTGGAAAATCTATTATACCATTAAATTGCTTTAGTTGGTAAATAGGTAAGCCAACATAAAATATATTTATCTCACTTGTTGTAAGATTGACTTACAATATTAATCCTAATGAAATACATTAGTATATGGTATGTTCAGTTAGGAAAATCAAACTCTTGTAATATTGTTTGATTAAAGATAATTATATCTTCAATTCTTCCTAAAGATATCAAGGTTAGAAAATTGAGTAAGGATTGGATATACTCAATTAGACTCCAACCTAGAAGATTAATAAGACACAATTTATTATGGAATGTGTTAAAACACATTAAGTCTTAAAATTGAAGTTCAGAATTTGTTAGACTACTTGATGAGTAGGTTGTTAACAAATTAAGGTTAGGAACTGTTAATATATATTTGTAAAGTCCCAAAAGAGAACAAGTTTGTGTTGCTCTATTTGCTAAGAATTTATAGATAATCTATAAATTATAAAAGGCAAGTGGGAGTTTTATCTTGATAAGATAAAATTACAAAATACGTGATCTTCTAAAAACACTAGCAAAATCATCATGAGGATTAAACATGTTAATGTTAAATCTCAAGATGATGGAATTTGATCCTCTCCGAATACACTTATAAATAAATGCAGACAGCAGATACGCGTGAATAATTACAAATCACCCCTTTGTGAAAAAGGATACTTGCAAAAACTCACGTTTGTGTGTGTAGTGTGAAACCAGGTAAGTGATTACCCGGATCGTTTCCCAACGAGGTGTGAATGGGCAAACTGTGAAAAGCTTTGGATTAGAGTGACAGATGATATGGATTTTGCTTTTTTATATCAAAATGAGAAACAAATTCTCAACGGATAATTAACAATTAGACTGAAAAATGCGTAACGGGGAATCTAAAATGGGACAAAAACTGAAATTTCTAAAAGTTTATGAAATAAAGCTAATTATTCAAAAATAATTTAAAACTTATTTTAAAATTGAAATTATATATTTATTTTACTTTTTATCTAATTATTATTAATTATTTATTATTTAATAATTATTTAAAATTAATTTAATTTATAATAAATACTAAATAAACAAAGAAAAATCTAAAACTTTTTCTATAAATATTATTAAGTGAAAAGAAGCTAAGAAAATTATAAAAATGAAAATTACTTAATTAAAAATTTAAAAAGATAAAATCTATTAAATAGAAGCTATCACTTATTTTCTATTTTGTTTTTCTTAAGGTCTAAAAAGATTCTTATATTTTTCCTATAATCTACTTAATAAAATAAAAGTTTTAAAATTAAAATTATATTTTTCTGATTATTATTTTATTTATTATGATTTAATTACTATTATAAACTAATTAAAAAGATTAAAAATATTAAATGACTTAGGAAAAATCTGAAAAATTCTGAGTAAATCTAAAATTATATTTGAAAGCTAGGAAAAATAAAATTGGAACTTATCTAAGCCTGATAAGCAGTTTTGGGCAGATAAGCAGTTTGCCAATAAGCCAAAAATAAGCTAAAAAGCTAGCAAAATTACCAAAAGCTAGAAAACAGTTTAAACAACTTAATTAAGCTCAAAACAACAGCAATAGCACAAATAAGTACTCAGGATAAGCTGATAAGCACTTGTACAGTTTCTACTTATTATGCAGAAAATTTCAGGAAATAGGACCAACTTGCAGAGCAAAAATAAGCAGTTTAATAAGCTGAAAAGTGGAACTTTATGGGGGCAAAACTTACCTAGTACTACTGGCTATATAAAAATCCAAAAATCCCCAAATTTAACTGGCCAATTGAAGTCCAATTGAACCCTAGTTCAGGTCCAAGAAATCAAAAAAGGGCTGAGCAGAGTTGGATCAGGGAAATGGGGCAATTTGCAGAGTAAATTTAAGCAACTAAATAAGCTACAAATGCAAAATAAAGCTGAAACAGATTAAGATCAACTAGTAAGCTATAGATAAAACCAAAAATCAAACAAAGTTATTAACTGATTAAGCAGATGAACTCAAAAGAAAAAGCTGAAAAAGCAGAAATAGAGATGATGCAGCAGTGAACTTTTTGAACTTAACTCATACAATTCTAAATGCCACTAAACCCAAACTTGGGAATGTACTTAACACACTGAAATGCACCTTAAATAGCCAAAAACAAACACCAACTAAGCCTCAGCTTAATTAATGCTTATTAGGGTAGTAGGGTTTATAAAAATTCACCTATAGGCTACAAACCTTAAAAGCACTCAAAGCAACCTAACACTTGTTACTAACAGCCTTTTTTAACCTTAATAAACCTTAATCAAAACTAATGAATGGGTAAATGAACAGTACCACTGGGTTTACCCCAGTTAACAAACTGATCCAAACACTCCTTCAAAATACTACTTTTGCAATTTACACTACAACACACTAATTTAAACCATCATTTCATCTAAACTATGATAATCTAGATTACTAATGATCATAAAAAGCAGAAATTACAAACAAAGAAGCAGTACTAATAGTTAAACACAAATAAGCAAAAAATAAGCAAAAAAATTGGATTTGAACTCACAATTGATTCCTGCTGATCCTGAATGAACAAAGAGTTAACTCTCATCCAGGCTTAACCATTAAGCCTTAAAACACCCAAATAAGCTGATCAAATCAACTTATTCCTTCCTTAGCTTATTTGACCAAAGTCAGTTGACTTTGGTTGACTTTTCTGGTTTTCTTAGAACAGAACTAAAATAAACTATAATAAGCACACAACAAGCTATGTATAGCTTATATGAGCTTATGAAAACAAATAATAAGCTTTTTACTTAACACCTTACTTGATTCGAATTCAACAGTAAACTTTAGAACATGAAATTCATTGACTTGGTAAATTTGGTACAGAACAGAGTAAATTAAGAACAAGAAACTTGAAACACACTTGAATTGATAATCAAACTGAAATTTAAACTGAGACAATGCAATAAATAAAGTTTTACACTATTAATGGTCTAAAACGAGTGACAAAATATTCTTTTGTGCCTTCTCTTCTTTATATAGCATTCCAAAAGCTTCTCTGAGTCATCCTGTGTTAATCCCACCATTGAAATAGCTTTGACTCAATCCAACCGTCCATTTCGATTTTTGGCGGGAAACGTGTAAAGTGGGTAAAACTGCAACTGGGCTTGTGGGGATGCATTAAATGGTTCTGACTGATAGGAGAGGTGTATTGGGAAGGAGGGGGTGGTTGAGTTGATGGGGGGCAGAGAAACCATGGGCTATGGTGGTATTGGTTATGGCGGTAAATGGGGTGGAAGACGGGTCAAACATGAGTTTGACCCTGGGTTTAAATAAAGGAAGTGGGTTGGATCGGGTTAATTGGTTTTGGGATTGGGCTTGGGTTGGCTGTTGGGCTGGGTTTTATTATTAGGATTAGTAATAGTTTGGATTTTAAGGATAGGGTCCGGTTTGGATTTATAACCATAAGGTCCAATTTTGTAATTTCTGAATTGTTGAAGGGTGTGAGTTGTCAACTTTCCAAAGGTTATCCAAGGGGTATAATTTGTAAATTATGAATAGTACAAGGGCCATAGATGTAATTTTCCATTTTTGAATGCCCAGGGACTATTTTTGCCATTTGTCAAACTTGAGGGACCAATATTGTAATTTCTTCAATCTTTTCACCCAAGGACCAATTGTGACAACTTGTGAACTCCAAGGACCTTAGTTGACTTTTTCTTTCAAAATAAACCTTCAGGGACTAATTCTGCCAATTTATGAAACTTCAGGGACTGAAAATGACAATTATGCAAACTTTGTTCGTTTTTCACTTGTTTTCAATCTTTTTGTTCCTGAATCATATAAAAACACATTTTATGATATTTTCTGTATTATTTGACTTTTCAAAGTGTTTTTGGCTGTTTTTGTGGGTTTAAATAATGTAAAATATATGTGTATTTAGACACATATCAAATCCCCCACACTAAACTATTGCTAGTCCCTAGCAATCTTTTATGAAAATTTAATGGATTTTATCTCTTTACCAAAAGCCATTACTTCTGGAGTAGCCAATGTTTTAGTATGTGATACTTTGGTACAATGATAACCAAATGATTTTGAGCAAATCATCAGCTGTCAACGGTTTTGATTTGTCTTTACCAAAAGCCGTTTGCTTCTGGACTAGCCAACTCTTAGATAAAATACAGTTATTATCTTTGGTGAGCTGATTACCAATCATGGAATTCCAAAGCCTTTACCACAAGCCATAACCTTGCGGGCTAGCCAACTCTTCACTTATAAAGATATGGTGAGTCGAATACCATACAATTTTTGGCAAATTGTAAGCCATGAACGGATTTGATATATCTTTACCAAGAGCTGTTTGCTCCTGGATTAGCCAATCCTTATGTGGGTTAGACATGGCGGACTGATAACCATTTATTGCGTTCTAAGTGAGAAAAAATTTTAAAATTTTGGCTAAAATGGGGGTACTAGATGGTACATTTGATCAAATTCGCTAGAATTTCCCCCCACACTTAGAACTTAATATTGCCCTCAATATTCAAAGTACCGGTTGTTAAACCAACACTTAGAACGTAAAAAGGAAACATTACTAATAGCCATATATATATATATATATATATATATATATATATATATATATATATATATATATATATATATATATATATTTTTTTTTTTTTTTTTTTTTTTTTTGACTGTACATATTTACAACATGTGGGGCATCTCCCCCACACTTAGGTGGTAGAACAGAGAAAGAAAACAGAAATACGGGTGAAAACCCATATGGTGTGTGCTAATATTTTTGTTCACCGAGTCACTTAGCTTGACTCGACCCCGAATTCATTGGTTCATGGGGAAGTAAGTGGAAGAAACCATCTCCATCGGACTTTCATTCAAAATGTTTGGATAAACATTGAAGTACTTGAAAGTTCCACTCCGATGAGATATACACAGATCCGGCTTACAAATGATAAATGAAAATGCCGGGGTCAAAGACTTTGTTCTCATTCCCAAACGAGTGAGGGAAAGGACAAGCTACCTTATAAGGACAGAAAGGTAGAAAAACTCGAACGACATATGTGAAGTCAATATAATGGCGATCCTCAGAAGGAATTGGCACATATGTCGGAGAAAGATCGGGATTAAGAGTTGAGGTCACATCATCAAGTTTATGAATAATAGAGTCCTTGACCTCATCGTTTTCTAACTCTTCATCAAAGAGAGGA
This sequence comes from Artemisia tridentata subsp. tridentata, assembly GCA_021014915.2. Taxonomy (NCBI): domain Eukaryota; kingdom Viridiplantae; phylum Streptophyta; class Magnoliopsida; order Asterales; family Asteraceae; genus Artemisia; species Artemisia tridentata. The sequence continues at coordinate 213,034,303 of CP139505.1, forward strand.
TTTATTTTGATAGAAAAGCACTCATCATCAAATTCAAAAATAGAATTTGAATGGACTTTGAGACTTTCATTTTGAAATTCCTCATCAGAAAGTGATTCATCATCACTAGAGGAAAAATCATCATTTGATTTGAAAAGGGGATTAGAGAAAATCCCGAAAGAATCATTGAAGAGAGGGTTAGAAAACGTCCCGGAAAAATCCTCAGTAGTGTCAAGAGGCTGATCACTACTAGAAGAACAATCACTTTCACTGTCGGACATATCCTCAGACTCACTTGGGATTGGGATAAGGTTCTCAGCACTAGACTTTATGAATTCGTCCGATTCCTTTTCAGGAATAGTGCTAATAGGCTCATCCCCCATAATAAGAGAGTCCTTGGGGTCCAAAGTTGGAAAGAATGATGTGATTGCAATAGACTGAGGGAGTTGAGAAATGATATCACTAACAGGAATAGTACTCTCCTCGTCGTCTTCATCTTCGTCATCGAGCATGCACGCCTGTTTAAATAATAAACGATTGTGTGCAGCTCTTTCTATGGCAAGTATCTCTTCCATAGATTCACCATGACGATCATTTTGGGTATGCCTAACAGCCGAATCATTAAGTGTATCCGCAAAAATTTTAAGTTTTTGTAATACATCTTCGAAAGATTCTTCTAGAGGTGGCTGAGGCTGAGTTTGAATCGTTTGATGCTGTGGAGGCTGGTCGTGATAAGAATTATCATAATTGTCACAAGGGCCATGCTCATAGACAAGCGGGGTCCTCGTTTGACAATCGGATTCATAATGTGGACCACCACAGAACTCACAACAATACATTTGCTGTGACTGATTCGGTGAATCATAAGGATATTGGTCATAGACAAACCCGTTTCCTGGATTCACAATGCTACAACCATGGCAATTTCCACCATTTGGAGGTCCCCCACACTGTTCACAACCATAGTTGTAAGATGAAGACATTTGGTGCTGTGGAGAGTAGTCGGAGAAATTTGGCGGTTCATTGAAAGAATTTGGATCATAAGTAATTGAATTACTTGAACCGCAAAACAAACAACTTCCGTCTCGAATATCATTACCACATTGTTCGCATGTACACCAATGACATGGCAAACCGAAAAGCGGCTCACCACAACCGACACAAGGAATAAAATTCGGAGGTGGGACAAGTGGTGTGCTCTGAGAGCTAGGAATTTCCACCACTTCCGTTATGGTCTCTGGTTCTTGTTCTTTATAAACGTGAAGATTAGGCAAGTCGTACTTTTTAGTCACCGTTCTAAGCTCGGTACGTTCTCTTGACAAACTTTTAACCGTAAATTGTGAAAGGTCTGGATTAATTCTTGACGGTTTGTCATTAATAGCACGTATCTCGGGCTGTGAAGGGTAGTCGGAAGGACTTTGAGAATCATCGATGGAATTAAGCACTCTTTTGAGGGCTTCTTTACACCAATAACAAGATCCACGATCCTTTGGTGCATGCTCTCCACACAGCTCACACGCACACTTTGAACAACGAAGGCTGTCAATCAACGGGCTTTTACAATTCAAACATTTGTACCCGAGAGACGCCATAGAAGAAAGGTATAAGAAGTTTAGAATCAAATGGATAGAGGGTAAAGGGATAAAGAATCAAAAAGGGTAAGAGGGTAAAGATGAATATTTTTGGGTTTTTGGTTTTTCAACAAGATCAAAGCAAAACACAAGGAACTTAAACCTTAAATCAACCAGCGTACGGTAGCTCTCTGACTGAAAAACGCACAGAGTGGCGGAGAAGCAAAGGTGGGCAATTAATGCTCCTTAAAAACCCGCTTCTTTCAGTTCGACAATTTAATGTCAAACTATCCTTAAACCTCCGTTATAGTTTGTTTATCAATCAAAGGTGAGCCGAATTCGCAAGCGACACAAAGGCAAGTTTTAATCTTTGGTTTGGGAACTTATTATGGTCGTACCCCCAGTTAGGTAGTACTCTGTCTTGGTTCTCGATGGTAAATTTTATTGTTATTTTATTAAATAAAGAAAACGGAAAATGTTTTTGGTGTTTTTATTTTTTTATATGATAATATATATAGAAAAGAAAAGAAAAATATTTTTGTTTTTATATGGTTTATGGGAAATAGGAACTTCTAGAAGAAGGATCTCAAATCACTAATCGCTTTAAACTCTACACAATAGTCGCAACACAACCTCCTCGGCAGCGGCGCCAAAATTTGATCCTCTCCGAATACACTTATAAATAAATGCAGACAGCGGATACGCGTGAATAATTACAAATCACCCCTTTGTGAAAAAGGATACTTGCAAAAACTCACGTTTGTATGTGTAGTGTGAAACCAGGTAAGTGATTACCCGGATCGTTTCCCAACGAGGTGTGAATGGACAAACTGTGAAAAGCTTTGGATTAGAGTGACAGATGATATGGATTTTGCTTTTTTATATCAAAATGAGAAACAAATTCTCAACGGATAATTAACAATTAGACTGAAAAATGCGTAACGGGGAATCTAAAATGGGACAAAAACTGAAATTTCTAAAAGTTTATGAAATAAAGCTAATTATTCTAAAATACTTTAAAACTTATTTTAAAATTGAAATTATATATTTATTTTACTTTTTATCTAATTATTATTAATTATTTATTATTTAATAATTATTTAAAACTAATTTAATTTATAATAAATACTAAATAAACAAAGAAAAATCTAAAACTTTTTCTATAAATATTATTAAGTGAAAAGAAGTTAAGAAAATTATAAAAATGAAAATTACTTAATTAAAAATTTAAAAAGATAAAATCTATTAAATAGAAGCTATCACTTATTTTCTATTTTGTTTTTCTTAAGGTCTAAAAAGATTATTATATTTTTCCTATAATCTAATTAATAAAAGAAAATTTTGAAAATTAAAATTATATTTTTCTGATTATTATTTTATTTAATATGATTTAATTACTATTATAAACTGATTAAAAAGATTAAAAATATTAAATGACTTAGGAAAAATCTGAAAAATTCTGAGTAAATCTAAAATTATATTTGAAAGCTAGGAAAAATAAAAGTGGAACTTATCTAAGCCTGATAAGCAGTTTTGGGCAGATAAGCAGTTTGCCAATAAGCCAAAAATAAGCTAAAAAGCTAGCAAAATTACCAAAAGCTAGAAAACAGTTTAAACAACTTAATTAAGCTCAAAACAACAGCAATAGCACAAATAAGTACTTAGGATAAGCTGATAAGCACTTGTACAGTTTCTACTTATTATGCAGAAAATTTCAGGAAATAGGACCAACTTGCAGAGCAAAAATAAGCAGTTTAATAAGCTGAAAAGTGGAACTTTATGGGGGCAAAACTTACCTAGTACTACTGGCTATATAAAAATCCAAAAAGCCCCAAATTTAACTGGCCAATTGAAGTCCAATTGAACCCTAGTTCAGGTCCAAGAAATCAAAAAAGGGCTGAGCAGAGTTGGATCAGGGAATGGGGCAATTTGCAGAGTAAATTTAAGCAACTAAATAAGCTACAAATGCAAAATAAAGCTGAAACAGATTAAGATCAACTAGTAAGCTATAGATTAAACCAAAAATCAAACAAAGTTATTAACTGATTAAGCAGATGAACTCAAAAGAAAAAGCTGAAAAAGCAGAAATAGAGATGATGCAGCAGTGAACTTTTTGAACTTAACTCATACAATTCTAAATGCCACTAAACCCAAACTTGGGAATGTACTTAACACACTGAAATGTACCTTAAATAGCCAAAAACAAACACCAACTAAGCCTCAACTTAATTAATGCTTATTAGGGTAGTAGGGTTTATAAAAATTCACCTATAGGCTACAAACCTTAAAAGCACTCAAAGCAACCTAACACTTGTTACTAACAACCTTTTTTAACCTTAATAAACCTTAATCAAAACTAATGAATGGGTAAATGAACAGTACCACTGGGTTTACCCCAGTTAACAAACTGATCCAAACACTCCTTCAAAATACTACTTTTGCAATTTACACTACAACACACTAATTTAAACCATCATTTCATCTAAACTATGATAATCTAGATTACTAATGATCATAAAAAGCAGAAATTACAAACAAAGAAGCAGTACTAATAGTTAAACACAAATAAGCAAAAAATAAGCAAAAAAATTGGATTTGAACTCACAATTGATTCCTGCTGATCCTGAATGAACAAAGAGTTAACTCTCATCCAGGCTTAACCATTAAGCCTTAAAACACCCAAATAAGCTGATCAAATCAGCTTATTCCTTCCTTAGCTTATTTGACCAAAGTCAGTTGACTTTGGTTGACTTTTCTGGTTTTCTTAGAACAGAACTAAAATAAACTACAATAAGCACACAACAAGCTATGTATAGCTTATATGAGCTTATGAAAACAAATAATAAGATTTTTACTTAACACCTTACTTGATTCGAATTCAACAGTAAACTTTAGAACATGAAATTCATTGACTTGGTAAATTTGGTACAAAACAGAGTAAATTAAGAACAAGAAACTTGAAACACACTTGAATTGATAATCAAACTGAAATTTAAACTGAGACAATGCAATAAATAAAGTTTTACACTATTAATGGTCTAAAACGAGTGACAAAATATTCTTCTGTGCCTTCTCTTCTTTATATAGCATTCCAAAAGCTTCTCTGAGTCATCCTAAGTTAATCCCACCATTGAAATAGCTTTGACTCAATCCAACCGTCCATTTAGATTTTTGGCGGGAAACGTGTAAAGTGGGTAAAACTGCAACTGGGCTTGTGGGGATGCATTAAATGGTTCTGACTGATAGGAGAGGTGTATTGGGAAGGAGGGGGTGGTTGAGTTGATGGGGGGCAGAGAAACCATGGGCTATGGTGGTATTGGTTATGGCGGTAAATGGGGAGGAAGACGGGTCAAACATGAGTTTGACCCTGGGTTTAAATAAAGGAAGTGGGTTGGATCGGGTTATTTGGTTTTGGGATAGGGCTTGGGTTGGCTGTTGGGCTGGGTTTTATTATTAGGATTAGTAATAGTTTGGATTTTAAGGATAGGGTCCGGTTTGGATTTATAACCATAAGGACCAATTTTGTAATTTCCGAATTGTTGAAGGGTGTGAGTTGTCAACTTTCCAAAGGTTATCCAAGGGGTATAATTTGTAAATTGTGAATAGTACAAGGGCCATAGATGTAATTTTCCATTTTTGAATGCCCAGGGACTATTTTTGCCATTTGTCAAACTTGAGGGACCAATATTGTAATTTCTTCAATCTTTTCACCCAAGGACCAATTGTGACAACTTGTGAACTCCAAGGACCTTAGTTGACTTTTTCTTTCAAAATAAACCTTCAGGGACTAATTCTGCCAATTTATGAAACTTCAGGGACTGAAAATGACAATTATGCAAACTTTGTTCGTTTTTCACTTGTTTTCAATCTTTTTGTTCCTGAATCATATAAAAAAACTTTTTATGATATTTTCTGTATTATTTGACTTTTCAAAGTGTTTTTGGCTGTTTTTGTAGGTTTAAATAATGTTAAATATATGTGTATTTAGACACATATCAGAATTCTCATTTCATAGATCCGCAAGGATATCTCAAATATTTGTAGAATATGTTGAGGAATATGAGTTATAGGATCGTGGTATGCCTGTTAATAAATTGCAAATGTTTATTTGGCAACTTACTCATACTATGAATAATTAGATGCAGTCCAGGAAGATAACTATTTTGGAAACGTAGTTAATCTTGAACTCTATAGTTACACTATAGAATGGAGATGAACTTCTACAAAGGAAATGGGAATCCTAGAGATTTAAATTCTTGTGTAGAAATCATGTGGACGAATTTGTATACATATTTAATATGTGAAAAGATTATCAATCACACTTAAGCAATTAAATGTGATTGAAATTCTTTCTAAACACATTAAATGTATAAAGATTATGATTGTCGTTATTAGTTTCATTTATATGAAATTAATAATGGAATATCAAAACTCTTTCTTGGGTAATTACTTGTGCGAGGACGAAAAGTAATTGAAAGGAGTATTTTGAATTCAAATAATCTTTGGTAGTATACAAAGTGCAATCGTTTAGATTAATGCATGCATCTAGAAGACATACTTATTTTAGTTATTAAATCTAGTTTTGATTTAAAAAAAATTTAAATAAGATATTTCTTAATATTCCTAAAAGCTAGTGGGAGTAATATAGATATATTTTCTTATTTCATATATGTTGTATAACATATAGGAAGTATCATTCCATCAACTTTAAGATGTTAAGTCTTAGTTTGGAATGAAACTTCACATGGAAATTTAGAAAATAAAACCTTGGAATATATGTTTAATGTTATAAACATAAGCGGTAAAATAATTGATTCTAAAAAAGCATGATATACTATTAGTAGGTGATAGTAACATATCTTTGGAAAGATATGACATGAACAAAAAAAAATCTAAGGTTGACACAAGGATTTTTCATGTACATCATGTTGCTTGTTGTATCATGCTTAGATGAAAAATGATTGACAACATTAATATCTAATTGTAAGATATTAGATAGTTAAGTGTAATGGATATGGTTTAGAATTTACATCCTCAGCCTGGAATTGCTCCAAAATTCTAAATATGAACCATATGGCATATTGTTGCATGATTGATATAGAAGACAAATCTTGAAAGATTTGTAGATATCAAACATTACACGATTATATTTAAAGTTTACGGAATTTTAAAAGAGCATATTGTTGTGTGGATACAATGATGCTAATAAGATTGAGATGACACTCAATACTAGTCATGGTGGGAGTTTATCCTTGTAAAGACTATGTGCACTAGTTATGCTCAATATGAGCATAGTTGCATTATACATAAAGAATTAGAATACTTTAACTACAAAGGTTTGGTAGTTTAATTATCATAAATTCGTGATAGGGGATGTCACACATTTTATGAAGTATGTGGCAATATCTAGATAGATGGATGCACACATAAAATAATTTCATTAATTGAATTCTTGAAATAAGTATTCTCAAAATTCCGATAGATCAACATTAGTTGATTTATGCCTTGTCAACAAGTATGTGGAACATGACTTGTGGCATAATTCACTAATGAGAATTATCATGCATTGATCTAGTTAGTATTTGGATAAGGGATGTATAAATGATCTCTCCCAAACTAGTTATCTTTTATTTCTCTATCACACAAGTCAACCACTTGTGAATGGTCAACCGTAATAAATGATAAAATATAAACAGTCTCAGAACGAATGCTCGTGTGTAGTGTGAAACCAGGCAAGTGATCACCCGGATCGTTTCCCAACGAGGTGTGAATGGAAAACTGTGAAAAGCTTTGGATTAAAGTGATTGATGAATCAGATATTTTTGATTTTGCTTTTTTATACTAATGAACAATTTAAATATACAAAACAAATGTAACGCGATTAAAATTAAACTAAAACGCGCAACAGGAAATCTAAAACGGGACAAAAACTGAAATTTATAAAATTTATGAAATTTAAAACCTAAAAATGTAAAATGACTTAAAACTTATTTAAAAACTTAAATTATATTTTTCTACACTTTTTATTTAATTATTATTAATTATTAATTATTTAATTACTTATTAAACTATTTAAATTTGTAAAAAATACTAAATGAACAAAGAAAATTCTAAAACTTTTTCTAAAAATATTACTAAGATGAGAAAAAGCTAAGAAAATTATAAAAATGAAAATTACTTAATTAAAATTTAAAAAGATAAATTCTATTAAATAGAAGCTATCACTTTATTTCTATTTTTGATTTTCTTAAGGCCTAAAAATATAATTATATTTTTCCTGGATTAAAATTAACAAAATAAAATTATGAAAATTGGAATTATATTTTTCTGATTATTTTTCTATTTATTATGATTTTATTACTATTTTAAACTAATTAAAAAGATTAAAAATATTAAAACTATTCAGAAAATTATGAAAATTTACAGATAATTCTAAAATATAAATTAAAAGATAGGAAAAATAAAAGTGGAACTTGTCTAAGCCTGATAAGCAGATTTGGGCTAATAAGCAGTTTGCTAATAAGCCCAAATTAAGCTAATTAGCACAAAAATTAATCAAATGCTCAGGACCAGCTTAAACAACTACATTAAGCACAAAACAACTTAAAAAGCACAACTAAGGACAATAGGCAAGCCAAAGAAACACTTGGCAGTTGGCTTGGAAGCTTTTTTTTTAGAATTTAGATTTTTCAAATTAAGCTATAAGCTAGTTAATAAGCTAAAAGCTACTGGACAAAGTTAAAATGGACTTAATTAACTGTAATGAAGCTGAAGTTATCAAGAAAAACTCATGGAATAAGCAGTAAAGCTCTCAATAAGCTATGGTCCAAATTAAGCTTCTGCTGTGGTGACTGGGTGACTTTTAAGGCTTTGAATAAGCTACTGAATAAGCTTGAAAGTGGAATACCAGATGTTGTGCTTAAAGACAGCTACTCAAACTATCTACAAACCAAAAATAGGAGCTTATAGACTTAATTAGCAGCTTAAAAATAAGCTGATAAAGAGGGTGTTTGACAAGGTCTGCTGATTTCCCCTGGTGCAGGGGAAATTAGCTGTTTTTGAGGGCTTATTTAAGGGCTCAAAAGGGTTCTAAAAATCTCAATAAAAATTCTAGCTAAAGATAAGCTGGGTGAGCTTATTAGTGCAAAAGAATCAGCTTAATTGGGCTTATGAGCAGTGAATGAAAATTCCTTGAAGATTCTAAAAACCCACAAAAAGACTGAGTAGCAGTCTGCTATACTGATGTGGTTGTGTTTTTGTGCACAACTTGTGCAGTTGGTCTAGGTGATTGGGGACAAACTAAATGGACTTTATGAAGTGCAAAAATGCCAAAGGCAAGGCCAAAACAAGCTAGTTGCTATGAGGAGCTTGTTTGAGCTTTTGAGGGACTGAAATGATCACCAAGGGTTCAAAATGGCCTTTTCTATCTAATAGGCTTTAAGGAACTTCAAAAGAGCTTTATATGGACTGTTAAAAGCAAGCTCAAAACTGAGCTTGTGGTCAATGCACAGTAATGGGGTGTTTGGCTAGTGTGACAGACCTAAACCAAACAGTCCTTATGGGGACTGTTATGGTGTTTCATAACAGAACTGATTCTATTGAGTACTAAATTGAAATCTAGTGACACTAGTAGTTATGTTAAGCTATGAAATGAACTTTTGTGAATGAAAATGAAACAGATTAAGAAGCTAGCTTATGATGTCTATTTTTGGCTTTTTCTAAGTTATTAAGTGAAAATGAATAACAAGGCAATTTAGACTAAAGAAACTGATTAAAATATATCTATGAACTATAGATAAGCAATAAATGATAAAGACAACTGCAATAAGCTTATAGAACAGTAATATGAAAATTAAGCTAAAATGAAAATCCAAGCTTACAATCGGATTGCACATGAAACATGAAACCAAGAACCAAGAACCTTCCTATGGGTTCTCCACAGAACCACTAAACCATTTCCTTCCAGAGTTTCAGCTTATCAACTCCATAGTAGCTTATTTGACCAGAGTTGACTTTCGTTGACTGATTTCCTTATTTGAAATTTAGAACTGAGTGATACTAAATAAGATTACAAGAAGCTATGAGAAGCTTATGTAAGCTTATTACAAGGGTATTTAGAGCTTTTGATGGTGACTTAATGGTACTTATAGCTTATACGAATAACACAATAACTTGAAAATTGAAAATCACTGAACTTTAACACTAAGTAACTTGAAACTTGAACAATTTAACTGAAATAAACTTGCATTGATAACTTGAAATGAGAATTACAATTTATAGCTACTGGAAATTAAAAACGACTATGCTACTAATTAACTACTTGCTTATTAAAGCTTACATTGCTTCTATTTATACAAAATTAAAGTGGGAACTTCTTGTCATCATCCTCTGAATCTTTTAGCACCCTTGGATTACTTCAATTGATCTTAGCCGTCCAATTCCACTTTCGGCGGGAAAAAGAGATAGTGGGAAAATGGGTCTGAGATGATGGGGAAGAGTGGAGAGGAAGCATTTAATGCTTTTGGAAATGTTAGGTAGTGTGTTTGGAGGGGGAATGATGTGGTGAAGCCAGCTGTGGAAAATGGTGAGGTGGGGGGTGACTGGTTTGGCGGTTTAGGAAGAAGATAAGAAGGTTTGACCGTTGGTCAAACTTTCTTATTTAAATTAAAGTTGGGTCGGGTTGGATAAGGATTGGGCTTGGGTTGTGTTGGGTTTAGTTTAGGCTTTGGAATTGGATTTTTGTTTGTATAATAAATCACAAGGACCAAACTTGTAATTTCTGCATTCTTGAAGGACTAAACCTGTAATTTTTCCAAAGTTATCACAAGGGTATTTCTTGACAAGTTTAAATAGTACAAGGGTATAAAACATATTTTTCCATTTTAAAATACCCGGGGACTAATTTTGACAACTTTTGAAATTTGGGGGACCAAAGTTGTAATTTTATGAAACTTTGCACCAAAGGACTTATTATGTAATTTTATGATTCTTAAAGGACCTTTGATGACTTTTCCTGTTTTTAGAATAACCAGGGACTAGTTTTGACAATTTGTGAAACTCCAGGGACTGAAAATGACAATTGTGTAAACTTTGTGTGTTTTTCACTTGTTTTTCAATCTTTTTGTTCCTGAGTCAAATAAAAACACATTTTATGATATTTTCTGTATTATTTGACTTTTCAGAGTGTTTTTGGCTGTTTATGTGGGTTTGAACAAGGTAAATATATGTGTATTTAGACACATATCAATAAACAATATTATTTTAATGAAATAAAGTGCGGATAACGTTTATTATCATTTATTAATATTGTATCCTATATTTGCATGTTTAAATCCGTGAATAATAATTTATTCTAAATAGTCCGTTGTCGATTAATGATATGGGAATATCATTAAAAAAAGACAAATGTGAGGATTGGTAGAATGTACTGTAAGGTTGAGATACCAATATCACATGATATTCAATATTGGATAAATTGAATATAGGACTTATCCCAACCACATGATTATACTTTATTCCTTGTCATTAAGTAAATCATGAATATTTATCCTCAGACTTGAGATACCAGATAACTGCCGAGGATGTAGCTCATTTTCTATAAGGTAGTCTAACGCTATCCGTAAAAGGTGGTTATAAGGGCTATTTTCGGAGGTGATGCAAAGTTCGAGGGTTATGCTCGTAGTCAATAAAGGATTTGTTCCTTCAAATTTGTTTTGAAGTATAATACTGCTGGGCCCCTCGTAGGGTTGACAAGATGTTTGTGTGGCCACACCCAAAGTCTATCTGGAAGACGTTCAGATGATTTGGTAATCTTGATCAATTATTAATAACGAGAAACATAATAGTTAATTATGGAATGACTTTGATCCATATCCATATTAACGCGGTATTAGAAACAAAAGGATAAGTATGATGATTATATCATCACGTGGTTTTTTCAGGAAAACCATACTCGGATCAAACTGGGGGCATTGGGAAGGTTAAGCTAGACTAACCCATGTCATTACTATATTAATGAATATCCAAGTGGGAGCTGTTAGAGTTTGTGGATATAAATTAATATTTGTATGACCGGTTTCGAACCCGAGACTCGGGACTGCACACAATACGTAAGAGTTTCAATGGTTTGAATAATTAAATATATTTTATATTTATTTATTCATTTCACAAACTAACACTTAACGGTCGTTAGTATTTAACGGACGTTAAATATTAACTACAAGGACTAAGGATGAAAAAAGGGATCAAGAAGGATCTAGAAATCCTTTCTTGTTGCAAAAGTCGGCCGAAAAAACCCCTAGGGTTTATGGGATGATTTCTTGGAGTGGGGAACAAGCCAATGGGTGCCTATAAATACAATCGCATTGTATTCATTAATCCCTAATCCTAATTCCAAGCAAACCCTATTCTCTTCTTCTTTCCCTCTTCTTGTGGCCGGTCGTACCTCTTCTCAAACACCTTGGGATTGTCGACTTTGCTTCAACAAAAGTTAGGGTTGTGTTTGTGATATTAGCTTTTCCCATTGAAACGCTAGTATTACGTGTGTACAAGAACGAGTAACAAACTTACTTTAGCTTGTGGTGATTTCCCTATTTGACTTATACATAAGTCGATCCATCCCAAAACCCGACTTAGGGTTTACTTTGTTCTTGGTGATCCGGTTTCTTGTTCTTGCTAGAAACCAAAAGGTACACATCTCTTTTATTATTTGGTTAATTAATTACGTGTTTTGTAGATCTATTCCGCTGCGTATGCTTTGATGTTATATGTTATATGTGTATGTGTTTATAGTTTTATGATTCACATATTCCAACAAATACATGTAGTTAAGTTTTCGCTATGAGATGGAATCGCTAAAGAGGCCCTAATGAACAAAATTTATAACACCAATGAGCACTCGTTTCCAAGTTTTAATAAAAACATGTGTAGGCGTATGTGTTCATCAATGTTACATATCGTTCATCAGTCCTCTTTATAGTGCTTTTTATGCTAACAACGTATTTATACTTGATTAATCTTGATCCTAATGACATTATTGATGATATACATATACTCTCACAATTGTTTCAATATCATATCATTCTTGTTCACGTGTCTAAGTGTCTTTACGAACAGCATTTTAGTTCGTTATAAATCATAGGTTTAAAAGAAGGGATCCATTAAAAGACAAACTTGTATGAAGAGAAAATAGAAATTATTTGACTGCGTTTTTGAGCAACTTTTGTTAAAACTTGTACGAAGTTTTTAGTCCCACATGGGTTGAAGACAATAAGTGTTGCTTGGATATATATAGCGGTGTAAATCGTTCATGCAACCTGATATTTGTAGTCGATTGTGGCTCTGTTTCGGCATATGTAGAGTTACCGGCAATAAAACCACATTCAGCTGATATAATGCTTTTATTTTTTGTGACTTTGGTGATTGTTGATGTATAATAACCGATTTTATGTAATGCTATAGTGTAAAGTTTCTTTCAAACTTAAACCAATCAAAATTAAATTGAAAAAAAATATAATATTCAAAACATAACTAAACATTAACAAAGTAATAAATATTTAAATAACAAGTCTTCTGAATAAGAAGGAAAGCGTGGGCATATTTCAACCTCTTGACGATGTTTTCCTAAACTCTTAAGCTTGTTAAAATAAGCAATTACGAAATCTCGGCGTAGTATCAACTAACTGCTTGAGTTCATATTGGCAATATTGTCTGAGCTTTTGTATATATTATGTGATGATAATAATCTCAATATCGGCTCGTGCATCACTTCCAAGAGGATATCTTTTACTGAACTCATACGATGATTTCACATAAAACTCTGATCGGTTCTTATTCCTTGGTACTCATTGGCACTTGATAAGCACCCTTTGTTACTAATGAAAAACCTGAGATTGGTTCCATCCGGTGGCCCATGATTATTAACGATATACACCGTGACAAGTGTCGGACCTATGAGAATAACCAACCTGAATATAACGAATAATATAGAAGCCAGACAATCGTCACCAAAATCACCCATGATAATCCTATAGAAAGGAAAATGTTAATTTGCATGTGAACATAAACGCGGGTGCAAGTATTATAACTAGGGTATTCACTAAGTAACATGATTTGGCTATTAAGGGGGTGTTTGTTTCGGTTTATATAGCCGGCTTACGGCTTATTTGATTTTGGGCTTATGTTTCATAAGCTCGCTTTTTGTGGCTTATTTTGAATCTTTTTAGCTTATACGTAGTATAAGTTTTTTATGTTATACTCCCTCCATCCCAAATTATATGTCCACTTTCATATTTTACAAAGTTTAAAAAAAGTGGGTCCCTTACAATATTAACCAATAAAAATTCATTTTCACCCACTTAGAAGCATTTTGATTGGTTGAAATAAAAAGTGGACATTAGTTTTGGGACAACAAAAAATAGCAAAGTGGACTTATATATTGGGACGGAGGGAGTAATAAGCTGTAGAATAACAATGAGAGTGAAGCTCATCAATGCAAAGCCACAACCGCATCAGCTTGTTTACAGATCTTGATAACAGATTGATCAAGTCCTGATACGATGCAAAGCCACAACCGCCTCAGCTTGTTTACACAGCCATTTATTTTACAGAAAGTTTTTACATAATTAGTCATTATTGTAGTAGCTGCTTTTATTTACTTCACAAGTATCAGTGTCTATAGCGTGTTGTTTTATGAGAAAATAGAAATGATATGATTACACTGTTGTGTCCTACATTGGTTGAAGACAAGAAATATCACTTGCTTATATTTGTGGTGTAAATTGTTTGTGGAACTTGATATTAGTATTGTGTAGCCGTAGATGGTTAAAATAGGATGCTGGCTATAGATTTAGCATCCTATTGTTAAACTTCTACCGCTAATTAATATGAATTGTCGATTTTTATTTGTTTATTTATTTATTTTTTGTGAAATTGACATTCTTTTATCAAAATTTCTCTTGTTATAATATCTTAACTCAAATAAATAACACCATCTGAAACAATCAAATGTTCATTATGTAAGTGTACATATATCAGAACTTACTACATTGTGTATATCATAGCACAAGCCATAAGCATTTCAACATATCATAATTCTGTCTACTTCTATTAGTACATTTTTTTCGACACGATACATTTCAATAATGTATTCATGTTTTGCCTCTTGTAAAATTATCAAGCATTGTTACTACTTATTATTTCCAAACCCATAGGAGAATAAACTCCAATAAACTTAGTAAACAACATATAACAAACCAAGTTGATTCTTGAAACAAGTTGCAAACAATTTATTGGTCGAAAACATAAGAACAACCATAAATAAGGATCGGAAGAAATTTATCAATCGAGCATCGACCGATCACTTGACCGTCACAATCTTGGTAACAGATGAAGTCCCGATACGATGCAAAGCCACAACTGCATCACCCTCCTTACAAAGCCCTTTGGTTTTCTTGTGTTGCAGACCAAATCAAGTGCTTCTTCAGTTGACTCAGAGCTCGAACATTTACTGGAGCCAGCACACAAAACCGGGAACAAACCTCGGAAGATCAAACTATGTCTAGTTGGTGCCTCGTCGCTGGCTGTCCACTCAACTGAATCACTCTTAACTTCTGGAACGACAACTGACAAAATTGGGACCCATGGCAGGTATTTAGCAACTAGTTTAGCAGTACTTCCTCCACGTGTCAGCACCAAAGTAAGACTAGCACGTGACGTGTTCTGCGGTACGAAATATACTTACAATTATCTATTCTCACACAAGGGATCCCTAGAGGAGTCGTATGAGGCGGAAGCTCCGCGTACAGTTTTGAAGCCGAGCCTTTCTACCAATGGGGCCTAGGGACCGACATGATGATTGGTTTTTGTAGCCCAACTATGTTTGCAATACATTGTTTTGCTAATAAATTTGTATGTGAAGTGTAAATTATAAATAAAAAGTTTATGAGAATAATATTCACAAAAAGACGATACAAACTTGTTGTATCTACATGTCATAAAACTTTGTAACTAATTAAAACAAGAGTAAATTGCATAAATCGTCCTTGGGGTTAGCTAATTGCAGACGGCCTCCTTGTGGCGAAAGTCTGGGATCGTTTTGGTCCATGATTTTAAGTGGCGTTAAATGAATTTCGTTAGAAGTTACCACGTTTTGCCCTTTGGCCAATGATCGTTGCAACGTTCATCCTTTTAACTAACGACTATTTATAATTTAAAATTTTCGGTTTATTTAAAAAATTTCGATCTTTTATATACATGTTTATAATAACATATACGCTTTTATATACATTTTGTATATTTTTTTATACACGTTCTTATATACGTTTTTGTATACATTCTTTACGGTATTATATACGTATTTATAAAGATATATACCTTATTATATACCTTTTTATATACGTTCTTAAATACATTTTATGTTTTTATATTCGTTTTTGTATACGCTTTTAAATACATTTTTTTTATATGTTTTATATACGTTTTCTTATATCCTTATATACTTTTTTACTTTTTATATATGTTCTTATATCATGAGTACTTTTTTATACGTTTTTATATACATTTTTTATACGTTTTTTATAACGCTTTTATATACCTTTTGGTATACGTTTTTATATATGATTTTGTATACGTTTTTATATATGTTTTTGTATAGGTTTTTATATACATTTTTCATACGTATATATACATATACAAAAAAATATATAAAAACGTATAAAAAGGTATATAAAAATATATAAAATTATATAAGAACGTGTATAAAAACGTATATAAAAGCGTATATATAAAAACGTATAAAAATTGCTCCGTATATAAGAGCATATATAAAAAGAAAAAAAAGCACATAAGAATGTATAAAAAAAAGTATATAAAAACGTGTATAAAAATGTATATAAAACATATACAAAAACGTATATAAAAGCGTATTAAAAAACATATAAATAAGAACGTATATAAAATGGTGTATAATAACATATATATTTTTATAAATACGTATATAATACCGCAAAGAATGTATACAAAAACGTATATTAGAAAGTTTATAAAAAAGTATACAAAATGTATATAAAAACGTATATAAAAGCATATAAAAACGTATATGTTATTATAAAGATGTATAAAAAAGATCAATTTTTTTTTAAATAAACCGAAAATTTTAAATTATAAGCGGTCGCTAGTTTAAAGGATGGACGCTGCAACGGTCATGGGCCAAAAGGGCTAAACGTGTAACTTCTAACGAAATTCATTTAACGCCAGTTAAAATCAGGGACCAAAACGATCCTAAACTTTCGCCACAGGGAGGCCGCCTGCAATTAGCTAACCCCAGGGACGATATTTGCAATCTTGGCAAACCAGAGGGACGATTTATGCAATTTACTCTTAAAACAATAAATTGATGCTAAATGACTAATTAAAACAAATCGTAAAATGTTAGGCTGCTATTTTACTCAAAATATTTCGTTTTCACTCATTATTATAGTTTTGTTTTACATTTGAGTTTGTTATCAATTTTCTCATGGGTTCAAAAGGAAAAAAAATGTATAAAGGATATAGAAATTATTTGATCAGAGTATTGTGTCTTTTGAGTTTTGAGCAAGTCCAAAACTTGTGTCAAGTTATTTTCCCACATTGGTGGAAGACAACAAATTTCACTTGACATTAGTATTATACAGCCGTTGATGGTCATACCCGGACGGTAAATGTGTGTCTACCGACTTACCGAACTCAACTTAATATTAGTATTATGCAACTTGATATTAGTTATCAGCTTTTTGTATTTATGTATATGATAATGTATTCTCTGAGCAGTTCAAAGGCCTCCTTTTCGAACTCAATTCGGATACTACATTCCGAACGACTTCGTAGACCTTCTAAAATCTCCTTTAACTTAAAGTCATTCACAAACACGGGAACTCGCCTATCGAAGACTGATACCCTACGAGGTGTGTTCTTCGAAGATATTGTCACATAGGTCTGCTATGACCAAGTCAACCCACGATCCACACCTAGCCAGACTTCCCGCAAAGATAGGGGACGTGCGACACAACACCCAAGGGTTACCGAAATCCATGAGATGCCCCCATGATCTCCGTTTTTGTGCAAAAGCTTTAGGCGTGTGTAAAAGTTGAAAAATTATGAATATATTGTAAATTCTCCATGTTTTAATTTAAATGTCATGCATATTAACTCGTCTTAGAATAAGTGAATTCTGAAGTTATCAATAAAATTGTGTTTTAGAAAGAGCAAATTTAATACATATTAGTGCATAATTGCACCTCTGGACTCTAGTTAGATTCGAGTCTTTACTTTTTACTCTCTAATGTTACTATTGTAGTAGTCGGTTTTATGTAATACTATTGTGTAATGTTACTTTCAATTTCTAACAATTTATAGTATTACTTGTTTTTAATGCTATAGTAAAATCGGCACTAGAGTAATTTATGATATTGAAATATTTTCTTTTTTACTTGCTAAAATATTACTGTTGATGTGCTTGTTATATGAACTACATTAGTTATCGCATAGCTTTAAAGGAAAAACAATGTATAGAGCGAATAAAAATGATTTGATTAGAGTGTTGTGCCTTTTGAGTTTTGAGCATCATTCGTCCAAAATTTGTGTCAACTTTTTGTCCCACACTGGTTGAAGATAACTAATTTTACGATACTGCGGTGTAGATCGTTTTTGCAACTTGACATTAGTATTATGTAGCCGTTTGGATAATAGAGGATGTTAAATATAGATTTGACATTATCTATTCTTTCTACGGCTACTTCATACAAGTCGTTTGGTTTTTTGTAATCCGTTTAAAACACGTATGTAGTTAACCAACCAGAATATAACGACTAGTATAGAAGTCAGACAATCGTCACCTCAATCACCTATGATAATCCTGTATAAAAAAAAAAGTCAATTTGCATCTAACCAACCCAAATATAACGACTAGTATAGAAGCCAGACAATCGTCACCACAATCACCTATGATAATCCTGTATAAAAAAAGTTAATTTGCATCTGAACATAAAAATATAATGTTGAGTGCAAGTATTTTAA